>JBAMDN010000617.1:0-97292 GCA_037074945.1 Tetracladium marchalianum | reverse complement strand
AACCTCGCAATTCTCGATGCTCGAAATCGCGTCGCTGGAGTGATCTTCGTTGACAGCTCTCTCGTTCCACAGATCAGAGATCGAAAGCATAAATTCCTCGCACTGTCTCGGTCTACACTTTACCGAAATGACATTGACCCGTCTTGGAATGAGGAAACGAAATCCTTTCGTACTTGGACTCATCCTATGAGTCGTGTGAAGGAGCCCGAGGAGGAAGGAGACAGTGACCTGTTGAATGCGGGTGGGAAGGAGATTTCGAGGAAGGAATTCTTCGGAAAAGAGTTTGATAATAGGCTCTTTTGGCCTGTGATGAATATCCTTCTTCTATCGGATGCGAAGGATGGAGTTGTCGAAAGAGTTGGGATTGGGAAGCTACACGCCGATGCGTTTAATGAAGTGGCTAGAAAAGAGACAATTTTGCTGGGTTGATAACTTTAGATTTTACGAATCTCCAGTGATTTGAGAATCACGGTTGTCCGGAAAACATAATTGACGGAGGAATAGATAAAACATGCCATTCACGTTCTCCTCAAGCACTTAGCATTAGAAAGAACATCAGTGAAAGAACATCAGTACTTGAGACTATCTCAGGGTACTACTATCTTTAGACACGGAATGGAGGGGATGGACGGGGTGGGCGTGGATTACTCGTGGTATCTTGATTTAACAATTGATCTTGGATGGAAGACGGAGCAAGAAAGCGCCGTCGTTTGGTGCATCAAATATTACCCAACCGAGACAACCCGAGTAAATAGAGGTACCTTATTTGACATTAAAATAAAATCACTGCACCAGACCAGTTCAATCCAGTCAGGCTCGTACGTCGCGTGGAAGAAACGCCAAGCATTATCAACCCTCATCACCACCGTAGCGAGACTAAAAGCCTCGCCCCGATATCTTATCGTCGTATTGAGATTGCAAAGAGATAGAATTGCTTCTCCGGATCTACTCATTCAGGCAACCATGAAGATTCAAATGACGATGGATCAAATGTGGATAGAAGGAAAACCTGGAGAAGTGGTGCGGCGATGTGTTGTGCCGCATGCGCAAAACGACGATCTATACCTACAACAATAGCTGATGAGACAACAACAAGTAAGAACTAAGAAACTCTTAGCCTTTCGTCACTAGAATGTGAGCACGAAGAGTTTGAGTATTACTGAGGCAGGTACGTGCTGTAAGATTAGAACATCTCACATTTTGAAATTTTGAGTTCTGTATCAATTTGGACAGATTTAATTCCTCTCACAACAACGACGAAATTGTAATTCCTCATTCAAAATCCACAAAAATATCCCCTATAGTATATTCACTATCCCATACTACACCAACACATCAAAGTTCACCATGGCAGCAACAAAGTACACCACCTGCCCCCCAGCCTACACCCTCCCAGGTTTCACCCTCTTCCCCTCCATCCCAACCAACATAACCACCGGCCTCATGCCTGCCCGCAACGGCTCCATCCGCGCCATGGAATTCTGCTGCTTACCCAACCCGGTGCACCTCTCGCGCCTCGCCAACAGCACAGAAGATTGTTTCGCGTGGGTGTGAAGTGCCGATCAGACAAGATGGCAAGACCTCGACGCCAAATCCATCAAGTAATTTTTCTATATGTTTGAGGGTTAATAATGCATTTGATGGGTCGGGTGTGAGTATCATGGATTTTAGAGAGGGAGAGAGTGGGATTTTGGAGCCGAGGGGGTGGGTGAGGGTTGCGGGGTTGGCGATTTTGGTTGGGTTGGTGGTGGAAACGGTGGGAGGCCTGTAAAGAGGGAGGTGACGATTATTTGTGGATGAACGGGGGGTTATGGATGGAAGGCAGGCTGATTGTGGGGATTATGAATGATGATGGGATACGTTTTGCGAAAGATACCCAGTGTACTGGAGGGTGTTGATGGGATTGTTGATTTTGCAGCGATGATGCATTGCAGTTTACAAACCTTTATCTTTTACAACCTACAAAGATTTGATTGTAGAATCCCCGATAGTGAGTTGAAAATTTTGACAGCATTACTTACAGAGCCGTCTCCACAGCCGTGGAAGGATGGGAAATGCCGAGTTAAGGATTCAAAGGACGATTACCGGAGCCTCAACCACGCAAACACACATATGTTTGAATTCTCCTGCTTTATGACAGGCGCAAGTATGTGGCTAAACTTTGCAGAGTCCGCCCTCCAAGTCCTTCATCAGAGAACTAAAGACCGAAGCCATGATCAAACCTCGATCTTACGAACTGGAGCTGGAAACGAAAGAAAATATAGAAATGCAGCGATACCGCGATGGGAAGGTAGGAAATGAAAAGAAGTAACAGTTCTCACCTCATACCAGAGAATCATCCCTTCTCCACGCGCTACACTTCACGTAACATGTTTGAGCCTTTTACCTTTGGCATTCTCTCACTTCGGCCTTCTAAAAGCATGCGCCTCAGTGTTCAACACCCACTGATCCAACTCCAACACATCCCAATCCGCAAAGCACAACCAAAAATACTTCAACGTCTCCGCCAACCAAAAGCTTTCCATACTATCCACCTTCTCTAAATGATCCCTTGTCACATCATCGATCGCAGCAGACGCAACATTCGTCTTCGTCGCCTTTTCCACGGCCTCAAACATACGCCACGCCGCATCGGCATATTTCTTCTTTCCCGTCATTCTAAGCAAGAGAAAAACTGATTCGATGGCTTCAGGACGGAGAATGTATTTACGATCTTGAATAGATGAAAAGCCCGCGGGCAGACGACGGGATTTAATGGCGTTTTCAACGCGTTTGGTGGTTTGTTCGGGGGTTTCGGCGGGTTTGTCGGAGTGAGGACGATCATACATTTCTGCAAGGGTGGAGTGCCATATTTTGTCTTCCCAGGCGCAGGAACTGCTGTCGGTGGGACATGGCATCACGGTGAAGATTTCTGGGCCGATGCCGTGTTTCATGTTATCGTATGCCCATATACATGCATCTGTTAGCTCTTCGGCTAGGACCATCTCTTCGGGTCGATTGAAAGTCTTTGCGGCTAATGCGACCATTCCACCAGTGAAGCAGGTGAGATGTTGACCTCGAGGGTTGAGCTCGTTCTGTTTGGTGCCGCCTTTCTCTTTGACTCTCACGTCTCCGGAGACGGTCAGGTTTTCATTCTTGGGATTGTACATTCTGAAAAAGAGTTCTTTTTTCGCTGCCTCAATAAAGTTTTCGTAGAGGATCTTGGGTTGGTCCAGGAGACCACCAAGAAGAAGGTACTGTTTTGGGAAATATTCGTACAAGGAATCGGACATTCCCCCCAGGGTGAAGAAATTATCTTCCTGGAAATCGAGACCGGCGGCGTTGATGCTCACGGGCCACATGCCAGGAAGTTGAGTGGTGTTCTGACAATCTGAGAATGCATTTGAGATGCGCTGGATGGCATCGTAGTATTTTGGATTCCCAGTCAATTGGGACAGACGAGTGAACTCTAGGGACAGAGAACCAAGTTCAGACACCAGTACTCGTTTCGGCGCGACTTGACTCCTGCCTTTTGTGTAGCTATTGTTTTCCCAAATTAGTTTTCGATATCTCAATAAAGAAGTATGAAATAACAGCAGTATTGAATACCACTTGGAAGGCGGCATCGTGGTTGGGTTTACCAATACCATAGCATTTAAATAGCATAGGATGACAATAACAATGTGAAACACAAACCTCTTCCAATCCCACCTCGCAATCGGCATCCTATTCGGCGTATCAAAACAACCCATCAACAACTCCCCGACCTCCGTCGCCTTCTTTAACAGCTCCGGATACTTCCCACCGCTAACATCATACGCGCCTAAAAAGCCTCCTAAATACCTAATTGTCGTCTCAAACACATTAATCAAATCCCCATCCATGGTCGTGAAATCAATCTTTTGCGCCGCTTTTACAGCAATTTCAAACTCCTCTTTCAATCCCATAATCCAGAGTGTATCTAAGGAATCTACAAGTGTAGCTGCCCATCCACCAAATGTATCTCTATAACCTCCCGTCAAGGGTGCGACTTCATCCCGAAGCCAAGCATGTTCTTTATAACCCTTCCAGCTGTGGAGGAAACTACTCTTGACCGCCTCCCTTCTTTCTATCCTTTCTGTCTCGTGGGCAACATCTTCGGTTGGTCGAGGTGCTTGGATCGATGGTAGAGGTATTGCTTTGCCGGTGGGCAGAGGGATGTAAGAAGTAACGGGATATCGATTCGGAAGAGGTGTATAGTGTATCCTATTGGATTTGGAGGATGAGGGAGGAATGTAAGAGCTGTAGCCGTAGTTCCAAGTGTTTCTTCGGTTGGCGAGGTAATGGAATGAGGTGAAGCCGAATATGAGGATAATTGCGACTAGTCGCCAACGCCGGATCGCGGGCATATTGTAGTGTGGACGGGAGCTTCGAAAGTAGGGAGCTAGAAGAAGTGGAGAAGTTGCATTGTTTGCTGATGCTGCAGATCGGAAACCTTGCTTGTAGAGATTCGGAGGGACTGTGATTTGATAGGAAATTTGAATTGAGCAATAACAGCCGAGATTGGAGTCTACATTGAATTGATTGTAGTTGAGTTGTGGTCCGGACGACGTTGAGGCTCGCGGGATATCTTGGCGACTCGGGAGTCGGGACGGCCCTAAATTCGTCCAAGCATTGGCATTTCTTCACGTGCTTTGTATATCAGATGTTATGTCGACAACAGCTTCAATAGCTGGACATGAAGTACTATCCATGTGTAGGTCTGGATTATTTCAATTAGTCTGGTAATGTGGGCAGGTGCACTCGAGTTGGAAATTTTCAGAAGTCTATCTATTGAGAGCTCCATGCCCGTGTTCAACTCTTACTTTACGAGGACTATCCAACCTATAAACCAAAATTTATCATCTAAAACACATGAAGGCAGCGACAGGAATTGTATTTGTAAAGGTTTAGCCTCAGTATGTGGTTATCATGTTGAAAAACCAAACGATCAGCTCATCCAGCACAGCGTCAAGTCCAGCCGTTATCATCAATCATCCCCCTGTCCAAGCCCAAAAATGTTCCATGTATGCATCGAAGGACCAAAGCCAGTTCGCTCCGCAGATAAAAAGGCCAAACCAAAGACTGTTTGCAAATCTACTTTTGCATCATGAGCTGGACGAACTCGTTGTCTATGGTGATATTGTCATTAGCCGGGTGTCGGCACTCAAATTAGCGAGGGGGTAACGAACAATCAATGCGTCCATCACCATCTTGATCAGCTTCACGAATCATCTCGTCAACCTCATCATCTGTCAACTTCTCACCAATAGATGTCATGACATGGCGGAGCTCAGCAGCAGAAATGAATCCATTGTTATCACGATCGAATACCTTTGTAAACTGTCAGCACTTCCCCAGTACTTTATCAAGTATATCACAAACCTTGAATGCCTCACGGATCTCCTCTTCGGAATCAGTATCCTTCATCTTTCTTGCCATCATTGTGAGGAACTCTACCAAACCATCAGTCCAATCCTCGTATCTAAGGAACTCAGTATTCAAGAAACAACGTGGGGGTTTACGTACCTGGGAAATCGATGGTGCCATTGTTATCAGCATCAACCTCGTTGATCATATCTTGTAGCTCAGACTCGGATGGGTTCTGGCCGAGTGATCGCATCACGGTACCCAACTCCTTGGTGGTGATTTGTCCTGCAGAAGCTTCGTATCAGCCCACTGACCAAATATGAGATGCTGACAGCCCCTGTTTTGCGCCGCGACCAGAACACCACCTAATTCCTGGTCGCAGACCAAGTGACATAGATGACTCGGAGCCTTCAGCGAGAATAAGCAATTGTACTAACCATCGCCGTCCTTATCCTATGCATCATAGTAGTATTAGTATGTTTACATCTAATCACAAGCTTCCCATTCGTATGCGGCTGAAAAGGGGAAGAAATTGAATGCTAGAATTCACTTACGAACAGGGAGAAGGCCTCCTTGAACTCGGAAACTTGCTCTTCAGTGAGAGAATCAGCCTGCGAAGATAGCCAGCACCATTAGCCCAAGTGTTCAATTCCATGCCATCGTCGTCCTCCACCCCGCTCCTTCATCGCGGGGTTGCTCGCCAGCTTTTCCAACTGCTTGGTGGGGTCGCCCGTACCATGGTGAGAGATGTATTGGGAGAGGGACTATAGTAGTCGAGTAAGTATGAGAGATGGCGGGTGGTGTGGTCAAAGTTGTGAGTTGACTTGTGGTTGAGATTGGATAGAGGCTGGACCGCTTTAATTGTTGTTGTGAACGGGGAAGGTGATTGCAATGTCCTTGTTTGTTTGCGACTACGGCAACCGCCACCCCCACAACCGCAGATTGGCATTCGCGACTCTCAGCCTTCCGCGTAAGGCGAAACTGACGTGGAGCTTGCTTGGGGGTTGGGAGAGCTCATCTGGGCTTCGGAATTAGGGACGAACACGTCAACATCATGTTTGAACAATTCCCATTAACTCGCTAACTTTCCCATCTCCCTCTACTATAGTCAAATTAGACTTCCTCTAATAGATCTCCATCTGCGCTTTTTCTCCCCTTTCTCGCGACCATGTGGCGCGATAGAACGAATCTGTATGTGCACCATCCTAGCTACCTACGTCCAGCTATCACTAATCCCTCCCAACAGTTATATCTCATATCGCCAGTCCTACACACATCACCCCGCGAAGAAACCAAAATACTCTGCGTCCTCCACGGGCAATGGCTACTCCGACCACTCCGAGCGGCAGGGCCTCATGTCCGCAGGGGCTTTTGAGGATGATGGCGATGCGATAATAGAAATGGACCTGCTGCCTCCGCGATGGGCAGATATCTCAGACGAAGTGGCCGAATACCTCGCAGATATTGCGATGAAATCAGTAAAACTAGAGAAGCTGCATCAGAAACATGTCCTACCTGGCTTCGATGATGATGAGAGCAAACGGGAGGAGGAGGGCGAGATTGAGCATCTGACGCAGGATATTACGCGTGGATTTCACGATTGCCAGAAGTCAATTCAGAGGGTGGAAGCGATGGTGAAGGAGAGTAGAACGCAGGGCCAGCCGATGAGTAAAGCAGAGGAGACGATGGCGAGGAATATACAGATTAGTCTGGCTGGAAGGGTGCAAGAAGCTAGCTCGAACTTTCGGAAGAAGCAGAGTGCTTATTTGAAGAGTATAATGCCATCATCTACCAGGAGAAACTGAGACTAATTGGAGAAACAACAGAATTAAAAGGTCAAGGTGGACTCAATCCCAACAACTCAATAGACCGAACCTCAACTCCCCTCTACAGCAATTACAATGACCCATCACTGATGGAATCCGACGCCGACAAATCCTACTCTCAGTCTACACTCCAACAATCACAATCACAAATCCACGACTCCAATGACCACATTATCATACAGCGCGAGCGCGAAATAAACGATATCGCGCAAGGCATCATCGAGCTCGCCGACATCTTCAAAGAACTACAAGCCATGATCATCGATCAAGGAACGATGCTGGATCGCATAGACTACAATGTGGAGAATATGGCAATCGATGTGAAGGCAGCGGACAAGGAATTGAACGTCGCGCAGGGGTATCAGAAGAAAGGAACAAAGAGGAGAATTATTTTCTTGTTGCTACTGTTGATTGTGGGGATGATCATTCTGTTGGTGATAAAACCGAAGAAGAATGGTGGTGGTGGGGGAGACTTACCACCTACCGTGCCGGGGGATGCTGTAATACCGCCTTGAGAATTGATACCCTGTCTTGAATGATAGCCAATTGGTTTAATTGATAGTGAAGGTGTTAGTTCATTTAAAAATCCTGGAAGTTCGGGATATTGAAGATGAGTCTAGACGCATCTTTGGTACCCGACTGTTTAATAGAAGAGAAGCCGAGAGTTTGGCACTGCCGACCCTCTTCTCAGAGAATAGAAAGACAAGCAAAGTAGGAAGAATGACAACGAAGATAAACACCCAAGGTTGCGGAGCGGGTGAAAAAGGGATGTACGATGAGGCATGAGATTTCGTGGTCTTTTCTGAAACCAAGGTCAAAGACCTTGGTAATTTGTGTACCTAGCACTGTCGCAAGTAGGACTAAACGCTCTAGTATGAGCCGCAAGATCTTCCAGAAAATTCAAGATCCCTTTATGTTTGACGAGGGGAGACCACATATGCAAATTTTCCTATTGCCACGACTCTAATCCTCTCTCAGGCTACTATTTCTGCAATGTTCCCTTGTTGCTTAGCTGGCTTGTTTGACTGATACTTGTATCCATCGTTAGGCACAGCTCTTCTTTTGTCTCCATACCATAGCAGGATGTTTTACGTAATAGCGTCAAGTGAAGGGAGTTGAATATATCGCATATCCTAGTGTAAAAGTCGTGTCTACATTCTCATACATCCATTCTCGACAACTCATCATAATAGATCTACACAGGTTCTGAATACGTTCTGTGGATCATATCTCTTCTTCAACTCTACCAGCCTTTCGAGGTTACTGCCAAAGATGGTCTTTGGAGGTAAGCCAAATCCTACAATATGTTAGTTAAGACAATGCTTTTGCCAGGGTTGAGAGGACCTACCGTCGTAGTTTAAGTACACTCCAGCACTTGACTTCGTCACCTCATCCAACTCTGGGTCTTTTTGTCTTTGCTCAAACAGCTCTATAAACCTCTGTTCCATCTCCAACGCCCACTCCTTACAAATCTCATCGTTCTCCTCATTCATATAGATAGGAATGACCCTCGCCGTCAAATGATGTCCACGATTCGCATATGCCGTCTCATTCTGCTTAACCGAGACGACAGCAGTAGTCGGATAAATCTCAAACCCAATGATCGACTCATCCCTCGCATCCGGTACCAAATCAAGAAACATCTCAAAGTGGCTAAATGTCTCTGCAAGAAACTGATAACTCACAGGAGCTATCACCGAGCGCGACACGCTGACCTTCCTCCACTTCCCAGCCGGCGTAGCCTCCTCTACCGATTGTGAGTATGGGACCATCTTCGTATGATTAATCACCGGATTCAACTCCAATAGTGGCGCGTAAAACTTCTTCGCTTCCTCTTCAGGCCCATTATAAAAGGGAACAACACTCAAAATCACCCCTCGATCTTCAGCCGAATACTTCCAAAACTGTCCCATCACTGCATTTCCCCCTGCCTCCCCAGCAGCAACTTTATTTCCCATCTCCACCACCGCCTTCAAATCTGACTTTGGGAACACCATTCTCCCTGTCCAAACTTCGGATCTCTGCTCATAAACCTTCAACACAAACTCCGTCACCACACCAAAACACCCACCTGCACCTTTCATCGCCCAGAATAAATCTTGATTCTCCTCCTCGTTGGCACGCACAATCAACCCATCAGCAAGCACAACCTCCATCTCCACCACACTATCAAGACCCAACCCCCTCTCTCCAGTCAAAAATCCATACCCACCATGCAACAAAAACCCACCTATTCCCACATCAGGACATACACCACCTACAGCCGCCAACGCAAACTTTTCTACCTCGTTGTAGACTTCAATCCACACTGCACCTCCTTTAACAATGACTTTCTTTCGCTCGGCATCAACGACAACGCCTTTCATCAATGAGAGATCAATTACAAGACCGTTTTCTATAGAAGATTCGGAGCGGAGACCGTGACCTCCGCCGCGGACGGCGAGGGGGATTGAGTGTTGAGTGCTGAATTTGAGGATTTGGGAGACTTCGGTTGGTATGGTGGGGTAGATTATGGCGGAGGCGGGTTTGATGGAGAGGAAGAACCAGCGTTCGATGCCTTTTTCATAGTCTGGGGAGGACGGGGTTACGATTTTTAAAGTTGGGAAGAGTGATTGTAACTCCTCGATGGTGGTGGTGGGGATTGGGCATGCCATGATTCTTCAGTTGGCTTTGTTGAGCTCAAGGTGGTGATGAGTATTATGTGAGAAATGCTAATGCCTCTAGAAGAAAAGGTCGGCAACGAGATCGTGGATGGATGGAAATTCGAGAGACGATAGCTCATCTTATATATCTCTAGCCGGACTGAATCAGCTTGTACGAGCGAGAAGGCTATGCCCGGGGACTCCGTCAAATGGAGACATATTTCTTATCTTGCTTGGTATGTGAGAGAAGATTTGCCCCGAAAATACAAGAGATCCTCGTACATCCTTTGAAATTGACATAGAATTGACACAAGAATGTTTTGGGGGAAAACGTAATCAGGTCTTGGATAGAGTTGGGTGTGATATGCCATGTTGGCTCGTACAACCACACTTTTTAATTGGTGCAGAGATACGGACCCTACCGACTACTCGGTCGGCCATCGCTAGCTCTAGTTCGTCTTTGGATGCGATATGCTTCAAGTATATGATCGGTATGGTGCGACGCCGGTCAGGTGCGAAGGTAGATGGTCACCATTGTACTAATTTTGAAAGGTGGAGAGTTGAATGTGATGGAAGTATGGAGTTGATAGATTTTGTTAAATTTGGCAGATAAATCCACTAGAGCCGTGGTGACTAAGACGAATGCCCTTCGTTGACATGTGATTTCCTTCTGTTTCTTCTCTATGTCAAAAGCCCTTTGGACAGAGCAGCCTGATATGGTATCCATTTTTACGTCCTTTGTTGTTGGTGTATGTATGTTCTGTCAACCTATATTGCAACTTCGTCTTTCAAATGAGATGTCGGAATACTGAGGTTATGAGCCTGACGCTCGTTAACGGCACCCGAATGAACACAATTAATCTCCAAATTATTTAGTCTTTCAAATTTGAATAATACCTATGTCAAATCAGTTTTTATCGTGTCACTAATGTACTAAAAACTAACACTATCTGTAAAGGATTGCAGCTTAGCGATCTTTGCACTCATTAAAATTGTTGTTCTGAGGTCCGCAATCTGCTTGCTGTATTTAGCCGGCTTAAAACATCCCTACCAACATGCCTTGCATCCTACATTTACGTCAGCTATGGTGCCCACTTACGATTAGGCGCCTCTTCGTTGTTAAATCTGTCACTTCATAAATCCAAGTCTCGCTAACGTATGTTCCTTTATACCCGCGTCCATGGCTACTTTGAGGTGGAATACTGACAGCACGGTTGATGCATCCTGGCACTACATTAGAAAACGAACAGAATTATACAAACACAACGATAAATCGCCACTTCGCAGCAGTTGTGGGTATACTTGCCAATTTTCCAACATTCGCTCCTTCCTAAATGGAAAATTCACGTAAAGCCACAAGTTGTTACTAGATATTGGCTCATAAATTGGTTGATCCATCAAAAACAGGGGGGGCACACATCGATGTTAGGAAGGTCGAGGTAGACCCGGATTTGGCAGTGGTTGGGAACGTCAAAACTGGCTCAGAATGTTCAAAGTCAAAGCAGGATTTCACCAATGCCAGCGACCCCGATGGTTGTCATCTCTGTATCCTCATCGACCATGCTTTCGACCCAGCATCGAGTCAGGAACTTGCCAGAATGGGGCCTAACCAGGTCCTCGATTTACAATATCAGTACGGAACTGCCGAGCGAGATCTAAGCGGAAAGTTAGGTTGGGAAGAAAGAACTTTGGTGTTGACAAGCAAGATCACAATTGAAGTCGATATGCCCGACGAGTTTTGGCTAAGAATGAGACCAGAAAGCAGCATGACAAAACTAGGTAGCCTTTACATCGATTTGAGAATACGACCCCTCCTCCAGGGTCAGAGTTCACATTCCTTGGTATGTCTTTGCTGATAATTTGACCGTATAGGACACCCTACAACTGGGCTCGTGATGGAAAATGTACCTTTAATACATTCATCAACGAAAAACAGGCAGAATCTGAAACTAGCTACTTCATGGCTTCAGTCTTGTAGGGGTGCACACCCCATGTGCAGAGCATTTCATTCTCGTAATCCCAACTGGCAACCATCTCGACTGATTCACGTTGGTTCGGGCTCACAACAACCAAGACTCAGTACACCATCAGACAATACCGGCGCAATACCTTATTGCGCTCTAAGTTATTGCTGGGGTTCCAGCAAGACCGAAGTTTTGACCTCGGAGAAACTTCTCGAGTATCAAATTAACCTGCCAATTTCAGCTCTCCCCACCACCATTAGACAAGCAATTGGAATTACATCAAAGCTTGGCTTTAAATATCTCTGGGTCGATGCCCTCTGTATCATCCAGGACTCACTCGAAGACTGGGAAATTGAGTCTGGCCAGATGGGTGATATCTATGGATGTTCCAGTCTCACTCTTGCTGCGGCAAGTAATACAAGTGTGACGGAATCGATTTACTCCACTAGAGATCCACGCACAGTCCGACCATCAGTTGTTCAAATTAGACGCTCGAGTCGTTGGATTGTGTACCCCAGCGAGACGGAGCGCCAGATTGCGGTTGATTTCAACAACAACCCTCTTAGCCGACGTGCTTGAATTTTACAAGAACGTCTGGTATCTCCAAAGATATTCTTTTGGGAAGACTCAAATGATGTGGTCCTGTGTGACTACGGAAGCGTGCGAGACGTTTCCTAGTGGACTTGATCCCCAATTCAGTCCACCACTGAGTGAATTGACCAGCCTATCAAATCTGCGACAGAGGTTGAGGCTATCGGGTGTAGTTGGACTGTGGTTCGACTTCTGGAACGATATCGTCCAGATGTATTTGAAAGCAAACTTGACTATCAGTTCAGACAAGTTGGTAGCCCTTCACGGAATCGTGACGAGGATGATTGAAATCATGAACGCCATCGCCGAACAGCCCAATCAAGACGACGAGTCGATAAAATTCAAGTATGTTGCTGGCTTTTGGCGGGACAGGAATTTCCAGCGAAATCTTCTATGGAGATCAAGAATCGGCTCTCCCCGCAACCGTCCAAAAGATTACCGAATGCCATCGTGGTCCTGGGCTTCCATTGATGGTGAAATTCTGCGATTTGAAGAATTTGTGTTTTGGTCGTGGAGTAGAAAGGATACAAAACTGGCGTCAATTCTTGATGTTGGAGTTTATTATTTATCTTCCCGGACGACCTCAAGTATGGGGCAGGCGGTAGGCGGACATACTGACATGCAATATCACTTTCGTCGATGCTACCTCAAAAGGAACAGAACTGGAAGTGGCTCGATCTCTAATCGTATAGGCCAGTCAGATGTAATTATAAATACTACACATTGTCTGGTAAATGATGACTTCCCACCTGTAGTAGACGATCCTTTGAGCAACCGCCATGCGAATTTGGCACTTTTTTCCGAGTATTGCACATTAGATTACCACGACGAAATTCCCGAGTGGCAGTGGACCGAGGTTTATTGTGTGCCGTTGCAATTGGCTTTTTTGGAGACTGATCGCTATGAAAGCGCAAGTTTGGAGACGTATGAGGGTTTAGTGCTTGTTCCTGTTGGAGAATCAGCCTCTCATGCTTCATCGCAAGATAAGGATGTTGGGAGTGAGCACCTAGAGAATGTCTCTACTGCTAGTCAGCATGCAAATAATACTACCAGCGACACTTCCACTCCCTCACCCATTCAAACGTTTCGACGGATTGGAGCTTTCTCCTACCATGTCAACAAACAGGATCGAGAAGTTCGGCAGGCTGAGTTGTTTGGTGCGATCAACAACATCCAGTCTAGAGGTGTATGTGGGGGGAAGACTTTGATTCGTATCGTGTGAGTCTCGAGGACGTGGTGAATGTTCAATGAAAGTGGTAGACGATACATAGAGCTTTCATTTGAACGGAGGAGAATTCGCATACAATTACTGTAGATCTTGTTAGAATTTCGAGGTAGTTCAAGACATAATTTCTTTGCAGCAATAATGACATAAAAACTGGAATCGAGAACACACATGCTATGATAGAATCACAATGTTTTGTAACTCACGTCCTATGGATTTTGATTTCAGATGAGCAGTCATCGTAGCCTACACGGAGAGATGAGATGATGTTGACACTGCAATATCTTTCATGTGGCAGGACTCGAGAACAAGAGGCAATTTATCAAAAACGAAGGAATATTTGCAACTCCTGGCTTAGCAAAGTAAGATTTCTATCTTATCACAATGCACAGAGCATGGCCAAAATTTACTTTCGCTCCATCAATGGGCCTCGAGAAGTGTGGCTACTGTTATGCAGAGTTTCATTCGTCCTATTGTACGCAATGTACCGAGTATTATTACACACTGTCCAAGTAGACACCAAGCTGGGTATCCCTGTATCCCATGATTGGTTCCCGATCCTTCACAACAACAAACCGGCGCCGAGGAGAGTTTGGCTCGTTAAATTCAATGCATCCGAAAATATCCTACAGAATTCATGCCATCTTGGTGTATCGGGTAGCCTCGAGTTCCTCCCTGGTGAGCTTGACTCTCTTGACCATTCTGACGACGATCTCGGGAAGCTTGTAGTTGAATGAGACGCCATGACGATGGTAATCCCCATTGTCATTCAGAATTTCATCAAACCATTGCTCTATCAGAAGGAGTTAGCATAAGATGTAAGAGCTGTTGACGTGAGTGAAAAGAGAACATACCCCAACGATTGCGAGGGGCCAAGCGATCTGGACCGTAGTAGTAGAAGTCACTCAACGTGAGCTTCTTGATGAAGTCGTTCTCTGGGTGCCAGAGAACACTCTCATCACTACCTGGGAACTTCTCAACAATGATCACGATGCTCTTGAGGCTGGGGACGAGCTTGTAGAGGTCATGAGCATCCATGAGCACACCTCGAGCGGCACGCCAGGCAGAACGTTCATCCCAGTCCTGCTCCTCTTGCTTGACAAGACCAGCAGAAGTAATCTCACAGTGGAATTTGAGGCCATAATAGGGAAGTGCAATCTCAGTGATGTTGTTCATAAAATCCCAACTCAGCTTGCTGAAGGCTCATCGTGGTTGTCGAATGACGCCGACATAGTTGGACAAGAAGAGCATGTCGACGTCAGGATGGATATAGAACTTGCAACCACGCTTCTTGCGGCCACTATATTCATATTAGTTTATTTGATTGTTGATTTTGCCATTGGAAAAAATTACCGATCGAAAAGAACTTCTGCCTTCTTAAGGTAGTGTTCGCGGAACTCCTTGTTAATCTTCAAATAGATATGAACCTGCAGAGTAGACTTGACGGGTATCCACTTAGCCTTGTGACTACAGTAGTAGGCGCAAACCATGCTCTTTTCGCCGTTGCCCGTCAATCCAAGATGGACGATCATATCTTTGATTTCCTTGGGGAAGTTCTCGAGGAAAGGAATGGTGCTATCAAAGCAGGGAGCGGTGGATGGGATTGCTGTAATATCCATTGTTGCAGTCAGAGGACTTACTACAATGCTCATTGTTGCAGATGATTGCGCATCCATTGTCACAGATGGTGGGGTGACCACTGCGATCGGTCGTGGTTAATGTTTGGAGTTCGTATCGCGAGTCACGCTTGGCAGACACGAACTCCAGAGAAGACCTCGCAAAAAATAAGGCGCTAGGATGTGCAGATGGAATTAGCGGCTCGGCGAATCATTATATAATCAGTTATCGAGTATATTCTTGATGGCTGATGGAATTCCTGGAAGTGGTATGTCGAAAGAGAGGGTGGTGGAGTGAAGTGGGATCCTCCGGAGGTTGAAGATGTGCCACAGGGTCTTGGTTGAGAGGTCGGATTCCTACGAATCCATGTATCCAGAGGATAGTTCTAGAATTTCATATATGCTAACATCCGCTATTCACCAAACAGCTTGGACATTAGTAGAGGGGACGACTCGACTTAGATTGATATTTGCCAAGAAAGATCCAGAGCTTGGACAGTCCTTGCCTAAAGATGTCAACGGTTGGATGCCGATTATACGAACATGTTCAAGACTTTAACTTCGTAAGTTCGATGCCGGCTTTAATCTTGTTACTCCTGAACTTGATGTCTCGAGTAGCGAAGCTCACGCTTGAGGTGAGCATATGATAGTCGCTCAAGGTTCAGCCATGGAAGACGACACCAGGAAATTGATATGAACGAACTTCTCTCTAAGTTTGGTTGTGAGCTCTGCACAATCACTGGACTGGATTGATTATCTTTCAGATATTTAAAGATGCTGTCTGCCACTTCTCTTGCCCCTTACTATCGTGGGTCGCTTTCGCGCAAGAATTTCCCCGCTTGTCCGTCATTGGACTGTTTCGCGACAGCCCGCAACCAGAACCCTCCAGTCCTACTATGATTCTATCAATATCAGAACGATCTTAAATTCGAATTTTGGTCAAGTTATTCAACTGCATCATGGAACATCGCCTCATCATCAATCTTGTGTGTGCGTCTCATGTATGACATTGTACACTTGCTAGACTCTACTCTATCTTGTCGGGGTCAGAAATAAAATTTAGTTGATTCAAAATAACTAAATCTTGATCTCTGCACATTGATTTAGCCACAGACTACGTCTTAAATAGGGCACAGTATACCAAAGGACTCTGACAATCCTAATTTGACGCTTGTGCGACAAGGTACAATATTACAGACAAGTGACTTCTTCGCGTTTCTGTGGTATGTAAATCAAGACGGCGACCAACAACACATCTTCCAAATGGTTTTCAGAAGTATTTGTTTGTGATGAAAAGCTATCATAGGAGAATCATATCTTGGTAGTCCTTACTTGAAATATAGGCGACATCATGAGCGCGGGGGATGTTGTATTCTTTCACCGTGGTTCCATCAAGACGCAAAACCTTTTGAAGCTTCATCATATTTCCTTTGAATGAGTGCTTTATTTCGATACCACCTGCAAAGTTGGATCTTTTGTTTCCTTTGGACACAAAAGAAATAGTGCATCAGTGTCAATGAAGGAAATGGGAATATCGGGCATTGTAGTGAACTGACATTCAAGTAAATGTCGTCAATAGATCATTGCACTCTGTTATCTATCACACAATCCAGGTCTTGTCATTCAAAAATAAACCTTTATCGGTGATATAAATCAAAACATGACAGTGGTTCTAAAAAGAGAGAAGATTAGGAAGGTGTTTATTTGGCTAAGGGGTGAAACAGGGAGAAGTCTGTGGTGTCTTTCTGCATGGAACATGTCCCTCGAGATGCGAAGCACTTTTTTTCAGATTCTTTAGTTTTGCAGGTTGAGAAGCTATAAGCAATCAAGAAGTAAGAGTCCCATCCCTAATTGAAGAATATTCAAATCGTCAGTTTTTTGTTCATTTTTAAACTGCACGAAGGTAGGTGCTTCAAGTTCGATGTAGGCGGAACAGAAACCGAAATTCTCCTTCATTCTTTTCTAAACTATCAATATAACTCTTGTTATATTTAGATAAAGCAGGGGATATTATCTTTCCCTCCCTTCTTCGATCTCTCATCCGGATCTTTGTTCGTACCCATCTTACGATACCTAGTAAAATGTAAACTTCATCTTTTCAAAGTTGCACAGTAAAAGAAAGCCAAGAAAACAAGCACAACAAACTTCCTCGTAAGGTCATCTTCATGACTTCTTCCAGAACGCAGCCTAACAAGCCTTCACCCATCACAGTGAAAATTTCATGTGCTTACTGCGATAACGACTTAATCTTCTTTCTCTATTATGCTCTCAAAAAGGTGGGCAAGTGGGACGTGGAGGACCTTGCACAAGACAAGACAACAATCGGAATCAAAGAGATCAGCGACAAGACTGAGAGTAACGCTATGGAGGACGTCACAGATGCGAGAGGCAATATTCTACCGGAAAATCTTCCACATGACAGCTTTCTACCGGACAAACTTCTACCAGACAAATTTCTACCAAACAAGCTTCAACTGGACAAGCACCTTATGTCCAAGCGTCTCATGTCCAAGCTTCTCATGACGTCCTGGTCAAACACATGTTCTGTCGCGACGGAGTGCAGGCCTGTGGCAAAGTAACGGCGATACCAAAGACACACTTGAGATATATTCTTCGTCAGATCAATGGTATGATTAGGCGGTAAGTTTACTGTATTTATGTGTCGGGAGTTTAGGTAAACTGGGGTAATGGTGGGGTTTTCGTCGAGTCTGGGGAATAGAAGTTAGATTTGTCGTGGCGGAGAAAACAAGAAGAAAGTTTTAATACAGACATTTGATATATCACAACCAATCAGTACATACATAATTCCATTGCTTCTTCGGATTCTCTGTTGGCCTATCTCGTTCACCAAACAGTTGTCTTATCCTCGCACGCTGATGACATGACTTGAATGATTTGACAGCACCTAACCTCACATTGATGCTTAAATCACGTTAACTATCCTCCACTGCCAATTGCTTGAAGACTGTTGGTTTTGTTCTTGTTCTTCTTCTTAGTCAGAACTGGAGAACACAATGTCGCTAAGGTCGATAAGGCCAACTTCAAAATACAACTGTGTAAAACATCAATACCAAACCAGATTCTATACCCAGATCTGCCCCATCTATTCGCCAGTCTTTCGAATAAGTTGACAACTTGCTATGGTTTTAAAGTCTGCGGCCTAAAAAATGTTGGTTGTGTTCTATGCCAAGACTTGAGGATTTATTGCTTGGGGGAGGCAATTGCCATGGTCAGCATCGAGAAGGCTAACGATGCCGAGGCTGAGAAAACAACAGCATGAAAGGTTGGGCTATCAACCTACAGTGTTGGGCAAATTCAGCTGTCGTGCACAAACTGCCTTGGGTTTTAGGATGGTTGCAGTGCAGAAGAGTTTCCAAAAATCCCATTAACACAATCGACCTTTCCGGGAATCTGGGAACGTAGACGCAGTCCCCCCAGCAGAAAGTCTCATGCAATAACGCCGTTAAATTTAACCGTTCCGTGATTTGCTAATGCAGAAGGGCTGCAATGCTTCACGATTCAAGACTTTAAAAAAAATGATAACAGATCCTTCCAATTCTTCTATCGCCACAATCAAAACGTAACAGACGAGTAAGCTGAACCCACGGAGAATCCGTGCCTGAATCAGAAGGTGCAAAAGTTCCATCATCTTTAGGTCAGGACTCAGGATATCCAGTAACCCACCGTTTGGTGAAACAAGTGGCCATGGCACTCGAAGAGCTGGATCCGGTCCCTTTTTGGATACAAATTCTTCTTGTGACACAACAGTTCGCAGATATTGATTACCTTGGGAGGAATTTCGGGAATGGCGCTGGATGATCGAGTGAGTGCTGTGGCAGGTATTCTTTAATGAAGACGAAGACGAAATTACCCAGGCTGGACTGCAAATCGGGTAGAGCAGGCATGTTGTTTGTTCTTGAGCTAACAACATTCCAACGTCTGGCGACGGCCAATCGGAGAATGAGAAGAAGACTTTCAAAGAACATGTGAGCAGAATTTTAGAAACCCTGAAACGAATGAAAATGATCATTTGTTATTCTTAAGGTTGGAACAGCCCGCATAATGACAGAAATGCAAATTGACGTAGGAAGCATACTAAATACCTGTGAATGTGGAACCGCATCAAAAGGAATGAAGACACCTATTCTTCACTTGAATACCTCGGATCTCCACACTAACAAACATTCTCAATACCGACCCCAGAATTTTGTTGGCGACTCCTGCATTGATGTCTTACAAACCCAGAATTTAGTGCAGCTGAGACAGCTGTGGATAGTTAGGATATCTAGTTGAGGTCGCGGGTGCGGATGACCTTTTGGTTCTTCACTAGGAAATACAATTACTTGGAGGGAACTGTGGGCACGTCCGTTTTGTAGAACCTCTTCAGAATATGGCTTCGCGAAGAGTTGTTTGCTTCGATCGTGCGGAGATGGTGGCGCACCTAGTCCTGTTTCTCTACTTTGCCACGAACGCCGCATTTTCCTCCTATTGATTGCCAAGCCTCCAACCAAACAAAACCCAAGAATGCAACAGAACGCCTCCAGTCGCCCCTTACTTCCGCAGAGAAAGCTCCATAAACTTCTTCCAGATGATATGATTTCCGGATAAGAACTCAAGTCATATTCTCCCAGCCTTCCACTTGTTCGCGTGCCTCTCAACAATGCGATACATCACGGATCATCACCATTGCTTATTATTTGCCTTAGCTCGCTTATCTCGAGCGCTTTGACAACGCTGGTATCCCGGCTTGTCGATCCCTTTCCATCCGAGATCTCAGCCTGCAGTCTGTTTCTCCCAATCAAAACATTCAATCAATGCTAAGATTGGCGTCATGCACTTCGAGAGCTAGAAAGCCTCCTAGATCATTGGTGGAGTAGGTGAATATCTCAAGCAAGACCAATTGGATGATCGGATGGGACGCCATGCGGGTTTCTACTGGCCACTACCGAGAAAGGGCCAGTCTGCGGTCAGTCTGGTGGTATCTGGTGGTACCAAGCGAGCCAACACAAGGAAACACTTCCAAGAAAAGTGCCAGGAATGAACAGCCACATGCAAGGTTGCGTGGTTCGTGTGCTGCTCATAGCTCGTTCCTTCTTTTAGGCTGGATTGAAAAGGTTTCCCATTTGGCAATTCCTCCGTGGTTCCTGGCCGGTTGTCACTTCTCACATTCCATGTTCCTTCTTTGCTTTTTGTGTCTTCGATATCCAGAAATCAAATCTCCTCTCACGATAATCTTTGACAGCGGACCCTTGGGGCTCAATACGGAGACAAAGATCCTGAGCATCATAAGGGTTGCTATTCCCCAAACCCTACGTTCATCCTATCCCGTCTTCCGAACGATCTTCATCAAGCCGACCCCACATGCTCGCTCCTTTCCTCCACAACATCTCAACTCCGACGAGCATTTTATTTTCCGAGCAGATCAACCAGTATCCCGTTGTGCATTCATCAGTTCACATCTCATCGGCATCATTCGAAGAACTACTTGCCGCCTCCGATTGTCTACCTTGAGCGCAACAATTCCTCCGCGATGGCGTGGGTGGGAGTATCTCGAGGAGCACAGGTGACTGGAGTTGCCGTATGCTCGCTCTCATTGACGTGGATTTCAACAGCTCTTCGATTTTATGTACGACTGGGGATTCTGAAGTTTGTGGGTAGGGAGGATTGGTTAACTGTTGCTGCGATGGTACGTTTCATATATGAGGGGGAAAGTACTTAGGTAGCTTGCTGATATCAACAGATCATCTTCACAATATTTTGTTCCCTTTGTCTTCGCGATATCCATTACGGACTTGGGGCGCATATGTACAATATTCCTGGAGGAGACCTTGTCACAGGCTTCAAGGTAAGACTGCTTTCGTATCAATTCAGAACCAAACTAATTCCAGCAGATTATCTTCATCTGCGAACTTCTCTACGTTGTCACAACCGCCGCTGTCAAACTCTCCATCGGCGCCTTCTTCCTTCGTCTTTCCAGCAAGAAATATCAAGTCCGAACCGTCTACTTTACCCTTTCTATCGTGGTTCTATTCAGTGCCATGTACTTTTTCTTCCTCCTCTTCCAGTGCACTCCGATCAATCATTTATGGGAAAAGTACGAAGGAGGAGAAGGATCTTGTTTGAAAAACCCTATACTTGCAAATGTTACATATGCGCATGCCGCCATGAGCGCAATCACAGATTGGGCATTTGGTATTCTACCCATCTTCTTCGTGTGGAACATGCAAATGAATCCACGTACAAAGATCACAGTTATCTTAATCCTGTCCTTGGGATTCTTGTAAGTTCTCTCTTTTCTCTCACCGTTGTTAAACAACGCATTCACTAACTACCACACTCTCCAGCGCAAGTACAGCAACCATCGTCCGAATCGTCTACATCAAATCCCTAACCGAAACCGAAGACTACTCATGGGAAGGCATCAACATCGTCAAATGGTCCATGGTTGAACCCGCCATCGCCATTACAGCGATGAACATCGCCACGCTGCGACCCATGTTCAAAAACTTCTTCTTCTTCGCTCGTAAACGCTTTGACAGCAGCATCGACGGCAGTTATGATGAAGAAACCGCTTCAGTCCGCCCATCCGCAGACTCATCGCAAAAGATACGCCCACACCCGAGGGTGAATCACGGCGCTGGGACAGTGAGCGCGAAAGAATATAGTGTAGAGTTTGCGGAGATGTTGGGCTTGAGCAGGGTGGGCGTCACGACAGAGATAAGTGCGGGAGGACGTTCATCGGAGAGAGCGCATTTCAAGAAGAGGATTATCATTAGAAGTGAGAAAATTAGGGGGTGGATTGCGTCGGAGAGTCAGACGGAATTACATTCGGTGACTAGTCCGAGGGCCAGTCCGTTTGATGGGGATGTGAGTACGGGTGTGGGGGATGGGAGTATTGATTGGGCTGGGATTAAGGCGACGACTGTTATTACTACTTCGACTGACCGTTGAGGTTGTTTTCTTTTTTGTATTATTTTTTTTTCGTACTTGGAATGGGATAGGCTGGGGTTTTGTGAAAAACAGGTGGCGGGGTAGTTTTTCATTTTCATGTTTTTTGTTTTGTTTTTCCACAGCTGATGTAAGAGGGATAAACGGATGGCATGGCTCTGTTTAGAAGTGCTCTAGCAGTGTCTGGGTTTTGGTTTTGTTCTTCGTTTCTTTTCGGGCTGGTCGTGGTATCCTTTCTAGTTGACTTGATCAGGAGACAGGTTTAATTTCCTGTAATATTCCTTTCTTTTTTGTCGCTGGCGCTCATGGGGTTTTCATTTGTATTGATGAACAGGTTGGGAGGAATAATTCATAGATAATTTTTAGTATGCGTTTGCGGCTGGCCAGTGTGCGCGTTTTGTCTTTGATGAGGTGGCCTTAGCTTGTACATTTTAGGAGTGCAGGTGGTAGAAGAGATGAAAGATGAATGGACTGGGCTCTATAATACAAAGCAAAGCATTCTAACGTTTTCTTATCTGCGAACGCCAAATTCAAATTGCAAAAGAGGTCTTGGATATCGTGGCAAGTTCTTCCAGCAGGAGACATGGGGATATGATATTTCGAGTCCGCTTGGTCCTTCGCTTCTCTGACACTTTTACTTCTCTGCTCCTGGAGCTGGCCAAATGTCAGTAAATTGAGGGTAGAGAGAGCAGATTGCAGCCAGCTGAGATATACTGCAGAATTTACGACGTAGAAAAGAAAAAAGATAACAGAAATCTCCAAAACATATTATACAATACCTCGAGATGTCCAGCCAGCAGCCACTTTACAGTGATTTTCAACAGAGATTGATGTGTCCTCTCGCCCTTCCAATACCTTTCTTTTTTGACATGAGCATACACCACTGAGTGAAAGCGAATGGGAATATAATTTCTCAGTCATTAACATTAATTTTCCTGTCTGGAAGTCTATGTACCATCATCCGTGGTAGCACATCCAAGCTCGTAATTATCCAATACCAGAAAACCAATACAAACATACATGGTTGATTTAGGATATCAATCATTCACCAATTTCGAAATTCTTTCCCCTACACACTGTGTCCAGACTTCGAAGTCTGAGATCCGCTGTGCCATTTCCCCACTCAGCAGCCTAAAGACTTCTCATTCTTAAAAATTACATGTTGAAACTCCGCAAATGCTGGCTGAAAAAATCTAAGACTGAACCTACTATGCAAATCATCGGTCGAGCATGTACGTGAAAGTGAAAATCTGTGCATCAGTAATACTCATGCGCCGGAGTATCAAGCAGCATCAGTCAGATTACGCACAAAGACCGTATTCGTCCTGTTCTCCGTATTAGCATGTATGTTTTTGCAGAAAAGAAAGATCAGGAGCGAAATGACTTCATGGTTCGAAGAGAGTTAGCAGCATCAATCCGCAAATAGATGGTATTCTTAGATTCATCACTCCATCTTCACGCCACCAAAACTTCTACGGCGAGAAACATGAAGAAAGACTCGAGGAAGAACGGAGTAACAAGACTAGAACTTACCAGAAACTGGTTATCTGCCCCAGCTCATCTGAAGCCGGCCTTGTGCTATTGGCAATGGTCGCCCCCTCGATCTCATCAGCAGTCACTGGAAAGAACAGCTGCACGCGCCTTCCCGGGTCTAAAGCTTTCGTCCTAGCGTTGTGAAAATCACGGAAGCCAGGTACACTGTAGTTCATGCCAGGAGGGCCGTTAACTGTTGAGGTATATCTTGTCGTTCCATTTGAGTTGACTGTTATGTTAAAAAAACGGCGGTTGTACGCTGCGCTGGCAATGAGGCTAGAAAGTCAAGTTTGTTAGATATCGTTTCGTCTGAAGAGGAAATCTAGCAGACTAATTCAATTTCAAAAGTGCTACTTCCCCCGGAAATGGTGAAAACAGGAAGAGCTCACCCGGGTTGTTGAAGCGCTTCACTGGTTTTAGATGGAGTGCTTGGCGATCTAGTTCTCATTTGATGCATCCTAACATCATAGCTAGGCTGGACATATTTAATCACTTGAGAACCGCTTCGACTAAAATCCTGTGATACGTAGTATAAATAGAAAGAGCCGTAATCGGAGTCGTAGTAAGAGTATTCGGAGTTGGGGATGCTGCATGTGAATGGTGGCGGTGGTAGAATCCATTCTTCGCCATCTCGTCCCATTATTGGTTCAGCTGAGCGACATAAAAGTATTAGCTTGAAGAAAACGGCCTTCTGGAATGTATTGGAAGCGTTACCTTGAGACCAACCGTGTGTTTCTGTCCAATTCATGTACATTGCTTGCCCGGATGGGGCACCCGCATATATGACGTGAGTTTCCGAGGAATTGACACTGTTGTGACTGCTTATAGAGGCCACTGCTATCCCACTAGATGCATTTAAAGCTGTAGCATTCAGAACGGTGCGTTCTGTAGCGGTGCCAGATTTCGTGGAAACGCTCACTATTCTTGCCCGGCTCGTAGGATCATATCTATCTTCTGGTTCGAGGTAAAAGAGATTTGCATGAGACTGGTCGCTTCGGTCTATCCTGTGTGACAAAGCAACAGAAGTGAAATTGCCAGACCAGCTGAGAAGAGTACCATCAAGTCTGAACGCATAAGGAATGTTTGCGCGGTTACTGCTATCCCCGGGAACATGGTATGCGATACGAAGTGTCGTTTGAAGAAGTTCGGGCCACCCCGTTTCTCCTTGATGTTGATAGACAAATTGGAAAGCCTAGATATTTTCAATTCTGGATCAGATGCAAGAACAAGAAAGACTTACGATCCGGTAGTAGTCATACTTCCAACAAGTCGCAGTCATATTCACATACTTCTGCTTATCAAGCAGATGAGCTTGGACCTCTGCCTTTTGTACTGGAACTTCTGGACTATCACCTTCCCAAGTACCGTTTGCGAGTGCACCCTTCCAATAGAAATGCCCATCGTATGCCTTCCAAACAACGAATGTGCCCTGTTCGCACTCCGCTGCGGCCAAACCATAAACTGTATTTTCGACCGAAAGGGGGACAGCAGTGCTTTTTGGAGCGGAATAAGTTGGATCTTTGGGTTCAGCATTCTTCGTCACAACTGTAACAACTATAAGGATAATCAAAACGAACAGCGGAATGCCCAGGTTGCGCTTCCTCCGATACCACGCCGGTACTGGTCTTTTGGGTTTGTTTACAACCGGAGCTGTGAGTCTGTAGGCAGGTGGTGTGGTGTCTGAATGGTCGGTTACTTCTGCTGAATTGGTCATTCCATTTGTCTGATTGTCTGATGTTGTGTTGTTGTATGGTGGAGGGACATCGTGAGTATCGAAGTGGGGAAGGCGGTTTGTGTTATCGAGCGAGTATCTGTCTTCGAGAGGGATATCCTGCCAGAATTGATTGTGAGAAAGGGAGGAGGAGCTAGCGCATAAGTTAAAAGGAAGGAAATAGTCACCTCCGCTCCTGCTACTGTTCGCATCGCTACCATCTTGCTTGATTTTATAGCAGGTACCTTTGGTACAAATCCAGCAAAGGAAAGAGTTCTCCGGACCAACGGAGTGGATTTCTTGATCGCGATTCAATTTATCGTAAAATTATCCATTCATGGCGAGGGCATTTCCCCGTCTCATCACACCACTATACAGAATATCAGACGCAAGAACTAAAAAACAGCAACCCCGTCGGATCTTTCATCAATCGTGACAAAACGCAGGAACATAGCCCTCTTTAAGAGAGCCCTTATCCTGACCGTTTTGGCTGTACGCCAATCCGGCGCCCCCTTTGCAGGGCAACGCCAGGGGCTCTTTAGCCCGAAATAAAGCGTGGAGTAAATATTCAAGGTTAATTCTGCCAGGGTTGATTGGCAGGCAGACGGGCCAAGATATATCATATCGGGTCTACGGCAACATCTTGCAGAAAACGCAACACAAAAAAGGGTGCCTTTCTCCTTGTCTATTGCGGAAAAGGCACAATCACTCACTTCAGCAGTTCTCGATGGCTGACTATCGGATAAGTCCCCTTTTCAGTCTGATGGTATGAGTAAGAAAAAAGGTTTCATGTCCGTCTACTCCGGTTTGTTTGTCCTTTTGCTTCGTTATTCAACATGAACGTGATAATTTGCCAGGACCACGATGTGCGGTGGTGGGATGGAAGCGCTGCGTCTAGTCAGGTACCTTGCATACGCAAAGACTTCACGAAAGGCTTTCTACCATAAGCGACCACCATATCTATAAATCTACTCGGTTTCTGTAGGGATATACCAAAGCAAATAATGTAGATTCTCCCTTCACTAACCAAACCTCCTCCTCGCATCAAGGCAAATCAGCACTGTTCACTCTACGCTCTAACCACAAGTAAATCTCTCCACCAGGTCAATTCACCGAGCCAACGGCCACCTTCCTCATCTCTACTCTCGGTCACGAACAAGGAGGGTTTTACCATGGCACAGCAAAGGAAAGAACAGGGACGAAAGGTTCATGCCATACTCCGTACAACTCGAACCGAACAACCAGGGGGCTTTAGTAAAAGGCATGGGAGTGTGTGAATCATGACTGAGTGGCATGGATCCTTCTGGTGGGCATAGAGAAGAAGTGACTCGTGAGGACAAAGAATAGTTCTTTCCTTGCTTGGATGAAGAACTCTCTATTGACTACAATAACCACAGACAAGAGAAATAAATGGGGGATGTTTTTAATTTTCTCAATTGAGTATCGGAACTTGATCTACTAATTTTCTCAGGTTGAAGTACTTCTATCGAAATCTCGGGTATCAAACGACGCACAATCATCTATCTAGGATCATATCCTTCTCTCATCTCCAAAACACAACACCTCTAAGACCATCCACACCCTTCTAGTCATCACATATTCAGATCATTCATTTGTTTCCTCAATCGCCTGCGGAATCCAAGCAGCCTGAATCGAACTAACCTTCTTCGCATAATTCTTGGCCGTGAATACATTCTCCAAAAACATAATCGCCTCCCATCTTCTTCCCATGAAGCGTGCTACTCGGATGAATCGCAATCACATTTCTCCCATGGGTTGTCAAAAACGCACCATCCGGACCCAAGATTGCTGTCTTTGTGCTGAAAGCCAATAGAAATGTCTTGATGAGAGTTTCGGCGCGTTCGGGTGAAATGGGCTCAAATGGGAGGGGATCAGATGGTGGCATTTCGGGAAGAATTTTAAGTTGAACGCATTGTTCGCGAAGTTGTTTGCGGATGTTCATAGCCATTTTCATAGCTCGTTCGCTGATCAAACGCTTTCGACACCATTCTGAACGATTGGAATTTTCGGATGCGTAGCGTTGCATTGTGGTGAGTAGGGTGATGATGTCTCCTTCACGACGTGTTATATCGTTTCGATTTCCGTCGATACGCTCTTGCTCGTCTTCGGATTTGGGCTGGATGAAGATTTCGGAATCGCTAGTAAGGCACGCAATGACATCAATGACTTCAAGGACGACATCATTCTGAGACTCTGCGGCTGCAATGAGGACGCGTCCATAAGCTGCGGGAAGTGGAAACATCGCCATCTTCTTGCCAATCTCGTTGAGGTTTCCATTTTTATGCAGAGCGCCCATGGCATGAAGCTGCAACATAGCCTTTACCATGGATTCGAAGTCTGGAGAATCCATTAAGGGAAAGTTGGCAACATCCTCCACTCCTCGAGCCTTCATCTTCAAGTACGGCTTCAATCACATCGCATCGTAAGATTTCTCAGCTTTTCGTCCATATCCATCTTTAAGAAGTCGTCTTCGGTGTACATTCTGTAACAATTTCCCTTAGTTTCACGACCTGCTCGACCTGCCCTCTGAATAGCCGACACCTTAGAAATTGGTTTGGACAAGAGAGATTCCATGCCAAGTCTGGCTCGGTATTGTTTGACCTTAGCTTTTCCACAATCAACAACATAACCAACTCCAGGTACGGTGACAGATGTTTCAGCAATGTTGGTTGCCAGGACAATCTTTCGCGTATTCTTTTCTCCAAGTGGCTTAAAAACCTCAGTTTGTGCTGTGTGATGCAAAGAGCCGTATAAGGGGAGGTGCCTTCAATCTAGGATATGGAAGTTTGATCTGTCCTGCGTAGGACTCGATTTGCGATTGAAGTGTCTGAATCTCGTCCTGGCCAGTCAAAAAGACGAGAATATCACCCGGCATTGGCTCAGTTACGTGAATTTTGAGGATGATCTTGAGCATGTCCTGAAGGTAATCCTGGGATGGCGTAAGTAGGTTCGTGATGGTGACATCATGTGATCTTCCCTCTACCTTCTCGATGGCCACTCCGTTGGACGCAATTTTCGCTGCAAGAACTTCATCTGATTCCTCGACGGGAGTATGAAGAGATTCTAGTGGTTTTGGTGAAGATGTACCATTGGCCAATTTAGATGCGAATGGAGACTTTGTTGGTGTGGCCGGGACGGGTTCATTGGCGGACCTCAAGGACTTGGTTTTGTCCTCGTCTTTCTTCTTTTCTGGAGTTTCTTCGGACTTATCACTGAATCCATCCCAGGATGGGAAAGATTCACCGCTCACACGTCCTGGGGAGACTAAATCTGGATCAACACCAAATTCCAATAGCATGGGATCAACGATCCGCCCATAATTTTTACCTGGATTGTAATCTGGACGCGACTCCGGTTCGCGAAGAATGCCTCATAACCTCCCAAGTCAAAAGTAGCACTCATAACGACGACCTTCAAAGGTACTCCGCCTCTGCCCTTCAAATCTCCATGGACCAATTTCCTTAAGAATCCAGCAATGAGATCCACGTCAACACTTCTCTCGTGGATTTCGTCCACAATTACACAACTATACTTCTTCAGATTCGGATCATGAAGAAGCTCTTGAAGCAGAATACCCTCCGTGACAAATTTGATCTTGGTTCCAGGAGGTGTGAAGTTGTCGAATCGAACAGCATAACCGACTTTTCCTGGAGCATTGCGCGCTACTAATTGTGACCCCATTTCAGCCGCAACGCGATGTGCCAAAGTCATTGCAGCTACTCGACGTGGTTGGGTGATTGCAATCATTCCACCGACTGTCGCCTCCCGCTCAGTACCGTCTTCGAGTTTGATCGTGGTCTTTGTTGGCTTACACCAATCCTCCTCGTATAGGTACTGCGGAGTCTGCGTACTTTTACCTGAACCAGTCTCTCCGAGGAGAAGAAGAATGTCATGGTGTTGGAGGGCGTGTCGAATATCGTACCTCGACTTCCAAATTGGTAGGTTCTGGCGCTCTTTCTGTAAACTTGAGTTGTTCAATGGCACCTTCCTCTTGTTGCCGAAGTGGTTGCCTCCGTTTGATCTTTCAGAACGTTGATTTCCACCAAGCCTATGTTGTCCCTTTCTGCCATGTCCAGGTGTTTTATCTTTATTCTCCGGACTATCACCATTGAGCTTCTTTGACTTGCGTGGTCTTTCATCGTCTAAATCATCTCGAGATCCGCGTCCACCATTCAGGCTTTGTTTCGAATTGGAGTTGGTCTTTGTGCTTGCTGTCGAGTCTTGGGATTTGCTTTGAGAGGCGTCCTTAGGACTGCCGTCTCTGGATCTTTTCGAGACCTTTGGCAGAAGGAGATGGTTTAGATCCAGAGGCTGGGGCGTCGTCGCCAAACTTCGTACGGACTTTTTCAGGCATTTTCGCGGAACCTGCGAGCACTGGGAAAGGTAATTTGGGAATTTGTTGTGTATCGGGGGAGAGGAGAGGTGGAAAAGAAAAGCACGAGAACTAGAAAAAAAAGCAATATGATCTAAGATTTCAAACAATTCATATTGTGCGCAAATAAGAAAGAAAAAGACAAACACAATAGGTTGCTGGAACAATAGAAGTTGAAGTTACTTTCAGAAAGAAGGAAGTTTTCTGCCATCTTAGTACCACAATTGCTCACCGCCCTAGAGTGAAAGCGGTTAAGCATCGGTTAAATATCGAAATCGTGTTGTGCGGAATTCAACCCCGCGATTCAAATTTCACTTGACCCCTCCACCACTTCCGTCACTATCTGGTTGTACGGAATTCTACCCTGGCAATTGCGTGATTGTGTTCGATATGATCGGCATCGCTCTCAATCGGACTATCAACGTCCTAATGATGGAATCAAACCGTAATGCGTCCCAGATCTTTCGGCAGTCAAAACCAAGTGGTTTCCTTCCTTTCTTCTACTGTCAATCACATCCCATCTCCTCTTCTCTCCGTCTTCTATACTCTGAATAGCTTCATTTTGTTTCGTATTTTATCAAGTGTAGCTCGCAATGGCACCCTCACTTGTTGAAAGCCAGCCAACAGCCCCTCACGAGCTATCTAAATCTCAGCAAAAGGTGGTTGACAGGAAGATCTTCCCAGATGGAATCAAGACTTCTGGGCAACATCCCCCTCTCTATGATCTCTTAAGACCTTATTCCGATTTCCCCAAAGAGATCACTGGAGAAAGCATCTGGAAAGCCGAGGACTATGTAAACAACCCAGAACGATGGGTACATAACTTCAGCGAAGAGGAAATAGCCGAGCTCAGTGATGTTGCCGACAAGTTCCTCGCTGACAAGATTCCCTTGACTGGAATTTCTCAAGTAAGAAACCAATCTTACCATGACTCAATTTTTTACTCATTTCGCAAAGGAAACTTTCCGTCTATCGAAACTCGCACCTTTCCTAGCATCAATCAAGTCAGAGATCCTCAATGGCAAAGGATTCATCCTATTCAAAGGCTTTCCAGTCGAGAAATGGGGCAATCACAAATCTGCCGTGGCATATATGGGACTTGGAACATATCTAGGATATTTTGTCAGCCAGAATGGCCGTGGACACGTTCTTGGTCATGTCAAGGACGTTGGAGACGACGCTACACAAATCGATAAAGTCCGCATCTACAGAACCAATGCACGGTAAGTCCACCAGTTACCCCGTAGAGCTTCACTAGAACTAATACAAAAAGCCAATTCTTCCATGCAGACGACTCCGACATTGTTGGCCTCCTCTGCATCGCCCGCGCTCTCGAAGGCGGCGAATCCGACATCGTCTCCGCCCACCACGTTTGGAATGTCCTCCAAAAAGAACGCCCTGACGTGGCTGAAACCCTTACAAAACCAAATTGGTACTTCGATCGCAAAGGCGAGGAAAGTATCGGCGAAGAACCCTACATTAAAGTCCCCATCTTCTACCTCGAAACGGGTCACAACCAACGCGTGTACTCAAAATGGGATCCTTATTTCGTCAAATCCCTGTCAAGATTTTCGGATAAGGGTATTATCCCTCCTCTTTCACCTGAACAGGTCGAGGCGGCAAAGGTGTTGGAGGAGACGTGTGATCGATTAAAGTTGCATATGATCCTCGAGGTGGGAGATATTCAGTTTTTGAGTAATGTGCATGTTTTCCATGCCAGGACGGCATATAAGGATTTCGCACCACCAGCGCCAAGGAGACATCTCATGCGATTGTGGCTTTCAGCGCCCGAGGGTGAGGGAGGTTGGAAATTGCCGTTTCATGATTCCCGTGAGAAGAAGAGGGGTGGGATTCAGGTTAATGATAATCCGCCTGTTGCACCGCTTGATGCGGAGTAGATGGTGTCTGTTTTAGTACTTTTGCTGGCATGAGGAATGAATACCAAATGTTTCTACGATATTATGGTGTTCCATTCTATGATTTGATTGCCTAAGTCACGAATCCTTGTATTCGAAGATGGCTCCTCTCTGCTTTGGTGACAAACAGAATCGTCTTTAAATATTACCATTGTCTTTAGCTGGGAAACTCAACGACCATTGTCGAATACTGCCCAAAAATGAAGCCATCCTAGGCTTCATACGATCTAAATCCATGTGATTCTTCCATCTCATCCAGCCATCCTCACCTCGACCTTCCCTTCCCATCTTCACATAATCTTACAAACCAAAATCCTAGTCCCATCACCTTTATTATTCTCCCTACAATTCACCACAATTAGCCACTCAATCTCTCTCTCATCCATATTATTAACACATCTCGATCACGTTTCCTTCCCTTTCCCCAACCTCCCCCCCCTCAGAACACAAAATCAAAACCAACTCACTAACCTAGGCGGCATCCCCACTAACCCCAACGGCCAAAACTTCATCCTCGCACTCTCCACCATCCTAATACGATTAAAATCATAATGACCCTTTAGCGAATGCCATGGACAATCCTCTTTCCTCCCTTCTCTGTACTTCGTTGGGTAGTTGAGATGTTTTGTAATTTTGGGCAAGCGGTTGGGATTGTATGTTGATGGGGAGGGGTTTGTGGGGATGAATTGGGGACAGGTTGAGAATCCTAGGTGTGGCTTGCAGGGTGTGTTGATTTCCTAGGGGGAGGGAGGAGGTTAATTTGGGTTTGTTTGTGAGAAAAAGAGGAGAAGAGGAGGGATGGAGGGGAAAAAGAGAGAGAAGGAAATGGGAGACGAACGGCCCAGATATGTTTACATGTTTTGTCTTTGCATTTGTAGAGGTCGAAGGTGCACATTTTGGCTTGGTTTTGATGTAAGGATGAGGATGTACGTTGTCGTGAACCAGTGGATATTGAGAATGAAGTATATTGAGAGTTGAAATTGGGGGGTGGGTTGCTCTCTTTTGTGATATTTTGGTATTCCAGTTGTTATTCAGATACATGTGTAAGACTCATTGACGAGGGAGAAAAAGAGAGCGAGGTGTGACAGAGCTGTGAATGTAAACAGCTCTGCAACCAATGGCGAAAGTGAGAAGATGACAAGAAGTAATCACAATCGTCAGCACTGCAAGTCTCAATGGTAAAGAAAAGGCGTCTGAATAACACCGGTGTATTTGTGAACATCTAGTCTCAAACAATAACTCGGTACCTGGGTTTTACAAATTGAACGGTATCATGATCAAACTTTCGGACGTACTCCCTATAGGAATGGATGATAATTCCTATATCCTTCTCGAACATGAGGGTTACAAGTCGTAACTGCTTCCTGTTTGATGTAATGGTTATAGCTCTGTTACTTGTTCAGAAATCTTACATTGACAACGAACCCCTCGTCGTCCGAAAATTCTCGACCTTTTGTACAATCCGTCTCTCCCAGTACCGATTCTCTTGGCCTATCCCATAGTATATCATACACTTCATCACAATATCCTCCTCTCATTTTGACTCCACACCTCCCTCCATATCCTGTCCCTCTTCAAGCTCCTTCTTCCGTATCGACTGCATAAGTTCATACATCTGTCCTAATTGCTGATCTATCCCCCAATAACCAGAATTAGCATTCCGACATGTTCCAATACACGGTCCGTTTCTGTCCAAGAGAAATGGACAGAGGAATTGAAGAACCATACCACTCATTTTCTCTATCTTTCCCGGATCGATCTTCTCGCCGACCCATGATTCGCCCTCTACTTTCTGCGCATACATTTGCCATTCTGTTAGGAATCCTACCTGTGATCATGGCGCAAGGTTAGCCTCAAAAGTTTCCAATCCAAAGCCCATATACCACCCGAACGACACAAACCAACATTCCATTCCAAACAATTCATGTATCCAGTCTTTCAACTCCGATGTCACACCCCTGAAGCAAGCATACAAAACCGATAGACAATACATACAATATGCACCGGATTATCAACCTCCCTATGCGCCCTAAATTCCACCTTGATATACTCATCTCCCAACACCCTCATTTCTCTCGGCAAGAACTTGCGATGGGCGCGAAATAATCGACGGTATAGTGGTATGGGAGGAAGTAGGGCCATTGGTGATGGACGAAGATTTTTGGGGGGCTGTGGTGGAGTGTGTGAAGCCAGGAGGCGGAGGGAGGGACGGAGTGTTGCCATTGCTTGTGTAATATTTGGGCAGAGGGGAGAGGGAGGATATTAGTGTTGTGGGAGTTAATTGTGGGAGATAATTATGAGAAGTATTGGAGTTGCAATGGGAAAGAGGTCGTCATGGATGAGCAAATGCCGAGGGCGCGCAATTGAAAGCCGAGATGTGGAACTTTTTTCTCAGCCTTGCATGAACATGGACATCAAATCAACTTCTTTCACTTGGACATCACAAAAAAGAAAAAGGACAAATTTTTGAGAAAGACAAATAACATTTACAGCCATTCAAGACCTTTAAATCTCAAGAATCATTTCAAAAGGGTTTACTTGCTGGAAGTATACGATAAGTGGAAGCAATGATGTTACCAACACCAACAACCACCCACCTCTCCTTCGACAACATTTACGAGCCAGCCGAAGATTCATACCTCCTCCTAGACACCCTCTCTTCAGCCAACGAAACAGAATTTCTTCATACACGTTTCTCGCCCCCGTTACAACCTCAACAGTCGCAATCAAAATCACAATCACCTTCACCCACATCGCCAGCAACACCAACACCTCTAATAGTAGAAGTTGGAACCGGCTCCGGCGTAGTCCTCTCATTCCTCCACTCACACCCCCTCACCATCTTCGGCCGCTCAGACATTCTAACCGCCGGTACGGATGTAAACCCTTTTGCGTGTCGAGGAACACGTCAAACAATCCATGTTGCCGAGAAAGAAGTCAAGGCCACACAAACGCATAAGTCTACATCAGAACAACAACCACATGAAACTGAAGCCAAAGGACCTGTAAAACAAGCAAGTCATGGTTTCTATCTTGCCAACATCCTAGGTGACCTCACGACTTCCTTCCGCCCAGGCCAAATAGACGTTTTAGTATTCAACCCCCCTTACGTACCTACTCCCACCATCCCCACCATCTCACACTCAAATCCACAAAACACCAGCAGCACTACGAAAACGACTTTTGAAGAGGACTCCGCCTTTCTAGAGATGAGTTATGCTGGTGGGAAGGATGGTATGGAAATCACGGAGAGGTTGCTGGATATGATTCCGGAGGCTTTGAGTAAGAGAGGTGTGGCGTATGTGTTGCTTTGTAGACAGAATCGGCCGGAGGAGGTGGGGAGGAGGATTGTGAGTGGGGAGGGGGTCTGGGGTGGTATTGGAGGGAATAGTGAAGATGGGAAGGGTGATGGGAATGGTGGGTGGAAGTTTGAGATTGTGGGGAGGAGTGGGATGAAAGCTGGGTGGGAGAAGTTGGTAATTGTGAGGATTTGGAGGGATGTGGACTGAGTGGGGGAAGTGAAGGAATCCCAGAGTGGTTATAGAAGGTGGATATTGAGACGAGGATGACCAACGATATCAAGCTTAAAAAAAGTACGGTCTTTATGAGTTATGACTTTAACAGGAAGAGGTTCGATAAAGGGAAGGATTCGGGGAAAAGGTATACCCAGGAAGGAAACATTTCGAGAAGGATGAAATTATTCTGTGCTCTTGATTGTGCCCTGTTCGCTTGTTAGTTGTTGTGAAGTATTCCAAATATTCCAATTTCAGAGAGACTCCACAAAGATTGACGCAGTTTTGCCACAGTAAGTGTGTGTAACAATAGATAAAAACTTGAAACATGAACGCTGGCAGCCCATTTACAAGTTACTTCTGGCGTGCCAATTTTTGCTTTCGTTTTTCTATATCCACAAACGCCAGATAAACCCATTACAGAGGGCTAATCCTACAAAGCAGCTTTTTCTTGATTTTGTGTCTTCATAACCAGTCGTGAAACCGCCTCATTACCAAACTCCTCGTTCAGTAAAAAGAGGTCAGGCAGCAAGCAAACAAGCTGGCCATCCACCACCCATCGACATCCTTCAATTTCTTCCTCCATTCAAAGCTCTAAATAGATCATCCTTCTCCGTCACCTCACGACCTAAAATCCCCTGCCCCTTCCGCCTCCCCTTCCACCTCTATCCCCTCCTCTACCCCCTCTAAACCCACCACCACGACCACCTCTCATCCCACCACCTCTACCACCTCTCACAGGACCACCCCGATCAGCCTGTTCCTTCCTCGCCTTATTCTTCGGCTTCGGCGCATCATCAATCAATAGCGTATCAAGCGGCAAGGAGTCAGGGAGGATGTAATATCTGATTGTGGAACCGCGGAGGTTGATGGTATCAAGGGAGATGGAGTCGCGACCGCGAGGGGTCATCTTGACGGTTCGAAGGGCGGTGTTCATTTGGGGGGAGACGGAGGTGATGGTGCCGTGGATGATGGTACCTTTACATTATTATCTGTTAGTGACTGCGCTCTCTCGTTGGGTGTTTGCGCGTGGTGTTGTTTGTAATTGAAATTGACGTTCGCGAAGGAGGGAAGGTGTAAATACCATTCTTGAGTTCAATTGTAACCGTCTCGTTCGCGCATTTCATGAGGAATCTGCGCAGCAAAAGAAAGAACACAATCAGCGACTCGTAAATACACACATGCAGGATCAGAACTGGACAGGAGGCAGCCTTGAGGTGGAGAGAAAGCAAAGAGCTCAGCTTGTGCTAATTCTGTGGTGGTTGGGCTGAAACGGAAACTTACCTGACGAGCTTCATGATGCCGGATTTGTGCTGCAGCTTCTCGCTGCGGGATTTGAGTTGGTGAGGGTTGTGGTTTGCGTGGAGAGGGTTATTGCTCGGTGGTGGTGGGGGTCGGTGAGGAGGTGGTGATGGATGTGCATGGGAGCTTGGAGTCGCGAAATTGTTTTCGAGCCGCAATGGTTCGTGTCACGTGACCATAGATGAGAATATTCCCTTCACTTTCTTCTTCTTGATGCTTTTTCCTGTGATAGGAAGACTAAATCATTATTATAGGACAATAGAGTGACGGAGAACAAGATCAATCTGTAATTTGATGTGGACGAGTTCAGTTTTGAGCTACGCTCCTGATCTTGAATAGGACGCATCTATCCATGCCTCTTTTCTGAGACCGGCGTCACTTCAACAATACTTCAACTTACGTAGCTCTAGGCATCATGATTTCCTTCCAAGTGTACATACATTGACATTCGCCCATGAGCAATCGGTAAACCATCAGGTTTTCGAGAACAATCCCCCCTCTGTCCCCATCCCCTACCCAGACTAACCAAAAATATCCCGAAGTATTTTTCTCATACCAGAACCATCACAATTTTCTTATCTCCAATTTGAAATCAGCAAAAGACCTACCTCCTCTTCACATCACTCCCGGAGACCTCATTGACGTTTCTTCATTGATGTTGTCGGTCCACAATCAATCATCGAACACCACTCACCACCATGATCAGTCCCTCCCAAATTCTCCTCTCAAAACAAATCGAGCATACCTATCACCAATGAATCAAACCACCGACAGACCCATGCATAACAATAACTAATAAGCATAATCACAACTCTTTTCTATTCCAAAAGAACGGAGGGGTATAGACTTTGTAAAGAGGAGGAGTCGAACTCCCACCATTGTATGTGCAGAGCAGAAAAGGGAACATCTATAACCACCAGTGAAGGGTTAAAATTCCAATTTTGCCTTTTGTATATCTGATGCACTGTTGAGCGGTTTCTTAAGAAAGTGGCCAGAAGACCAAAAGGGGAAAGGAAACGAGAGATCAGAAAAGCGGGAAGTGGTAACTAGGGAATGTAGTAGTAGGCAGCTTCAGCTCACTTCAATTTACAACTCTTCTTGGCCGTTCACAGGCAACCCATACCAGTCTAAAGTACCTAGATAGTGGAAGTGAAATATGTGCAATCGTGAAGTGATTCCACAATACACTTTCGAATCTCGATTGAACAGTTTTATTGTACTTTTGGAATAGAAACTGTACACAAGGTTTCAACACGACATGACAGAAAAGATTATTGATGTCTAAATTCAATATCTACCTTGGGGCAAGTAGAATTTCCAATGTTTTGTTCGTGTAACTTTAGGCTGACAAGTGGGTCGTGTAGATGTGATATATCAGCTCGATTGTGAACACTGTTACCTGGTAGGCAGACATAACCACAATAACCTTCAAGAACACCCATACAATCATTGCGTACCTAGAAACCTTTCATCCACCCAAACCAAGTCAGCAGGACTTATGACAGCCAGGAATTTGGCATTAGTGACTCAAACGTCTGTCTTCCCTCTCCCACCTGTTCCTCACTTCCTCATACCTCACTTCCACCTGTATCTCAAAGTCCTTGCAAACCCCTCCACTCACCCACCCACTCGCACCCACCTCCTTCGCCGAAGAAAAATCCTAACAACTCCCACCACCCACATACCCCGTCCCCGCCATCCACGGGACATACTGCATATCAAACGTACATCCATAAGCCGGTCCCATGTACGTACCAATCCAGCACCATCTCTTTATTATTTCTACCATAATAATTGATTAGCATCGAACTTTGAGACTTGGTACTCAAAATCAAAATCAAAAACGATCGGAAGATGAGAATTTTAATATGTACCTCACCAGTCGTGTTAGTCATAATATGAGCCTCTGGAATACCACATCTTCAATAACAAGATACATCATCTGAACATCCATATGATGCGCTTCCGCTTGATGAACATTCCCGTGAAGTCAATTTGACTAGGACTTCTATGACGGGGTTTGAGGAAGTGGGCTGTGCTGGATGTGGAAGGGGTGCCATGATTGATGCTGGAAATTACTTGCCAGGTTGTTATCAATACGTACCAACTAAGGTTATAGATTCAATACTTACTTCAGGTCATTAGAATCTCTTTTTTAGGTATAGAAGGAAGAACGGCACCGAAAGCTTCTGTGTAAAACAAACTTAGACATGAGAGAAAAATAACGACTTGACTATCAAACTCCATGGTTGCAAGACGCGGCTATTCAGCCTGATGTTGGCGAAAATGATGGATTATGAGAAGTTGAGAAATAGGAGGCTAGCTTCTCAGACGCTGTAGATACTTGTGTTGGATCCTCAAACTCTGGGATTTCCCCGCCTCATATTTACATACCTACCTACGTGGTATAGGCGTTTCCTATATCAACCAGCTGGCCACAACCACGATTCACGACCAACCATATCCTTCGCTTGTGATCTTTGCGTCCCTGTCAATGGCTGACTTCGGCCATACCGCAGGCTGCAGCCTTAATTACCTCCTGGATATATTAGGTTTTTGTGAATTGTTGGTTCGTTTAGATACTGGCCCGTATCATCTTAAAAGGCCAAAAAGCCAGGCACCTAACATTTGAGCAGTGGTAGTTCAAATCCTTGGCAGATTGACGGCCGCATCAAATCATGTTCGCATTAAAATCAAATAAGAGGCATCCAAAAACCACAAGACGAAAAACATTTCAATTCGAAGATCCGAGATGGGAAAAAGACAACGCTCTACTTGCATCAGAAAGACAACTTTCAACCTTGAAAATTGTTTCACATCCATACTATTTTCCCTCGTTCAGAAAAAGCTGCCAGCTCACTTGAAGCGATCCAATCTCGCTCTGTTCATGGCAATTTGATCGTCCACACGATCGCTCTGTATAATATGTCAGTGAGAAATATAGCAAGTAATGCTTCACTCCAACTCACCTTGACCATAATTCCATCAATAAGCTTATTCTGCGCATCAACCTCCTTACCTGTGGCACGAGCCAGAAGGTTCAATCTACCAGCCGCATGACTCAATTGATCCAGGTTATTATCAATCTCGTTTTCCATCTCCTCATCCTCAGAGTCGGCTTCAAACTGGTACTTTGATCTCTCTTTGAGGTTGGGCTTCTGGTTAGGTGCACGGTAACCAGTATCACCAGGTTGAAGTTCCTTGAAAGCACTCTCCATTCTCTGTTGCGAGCCAAATTGAGCCCGTCGAGTCTCTTCTCGTACTAAACGATCAGCTTGGTGCTTGGCCATGATCTCCTCGTCCCTTCCAGCTCTCCGAGATGATGCTGTGAATGGATTGGAGACGTGAACGGCAAACATGCTTCTGTTCAGAGTCTTCAACTCCTTGGCCTTCTCAGCAGCAATGTTGTTGTGGTTAGATGCAATATCCAGATTCTTCTCGGTGTTGTGAAGACGCTCTCCTTGGGCGCCGAGTCTCGCTAGTGTTGCTCGACCAGTCTCCTCGGCTTGTTGAGCAATTCTAAGGGCATTGCGTGTGGATGATACATCCTCTTGCTTCATGAAGCGGATTTGTTGTTTGGTGTTGTTGACATCTTCCTCTTCCTCCTCCTCGGCTGTCAGCTGTCGATCCTCTCCATAACCGCCACTTGTACCACCTGGAGCCCCAGAATCTGCTCCATAGCCTCCTCGATTTGGTGGGGGTTGTGCACTTCTTTCTGCATATCTGTCTCTTGCTCCACCAAATAATTCCTCGCGTCCCTGTTCTGTATTCATGGTGTCGTTGCTGTTAGATCGTCCTAGTCCGCCATAACCTCCTTGTCTGACAGAACCAGCATCGGATCTGTAGCTTGGAGGTGGAGGCTCATAACGGTTGTTGCCATATCCTCCTCCGCTTCCATATTTATCGGCACCGTATCCGCCTCCATTTGGTGCTGGATCACGGTTCTGTGCAGGTGGTGCTCCATAACCTCGATTGGCACCAGGACCATTGGGAAGGCCACCTCCTGGGGCCGAGATTTGTTGTCTTGCTTGTTGGTATGGAGAAGGGGCATATTGTTTTTGGGATTGCTGTGCGTATGGATCACCGCCGGATGGTTGTTGTGCGTAGGGATTCGAGGAAGGGTCAGCTGGAGGCTTATTCTTTCGAGAACCAAAGAGGGCATTTCGGCTACTCTCGTCGGCGTCCCCTCCCCCGCCTTCGCTCTTCTTGCTGAAGCCAAACTTCTTCATTGTGCGGGTGTCGGTGTTCTGTTGTTGTGGTCGTTGTGATTGAGGATAGGAATGGATTGTATGGGAGGTTTTGAGGTTTTGAGGTGTCGAGGTGTCAAGATGTGAGAGTGCGGAGCTGGGGGGAGCGAGGGTGAGATTTAAAGAAAGCAAAGGGTCTGGGAGGTACAGTACATTGTTCGGGAGCCTGTCGTGTCCTGCAACGAGTTTCAGGGCTGAGGTGCGGCTGGCGGGGCTGCCTTGGCCTAAGGGTACTGCCCAAAGCCAAATTTAGCCCAAGCCAACACCACCACACGAACTCCCTCCGAGTACCAGCAACCAATCATGAAACCAATCATGAACCAATCATGGTGAATCAGCCTCGACCGGGGCGACCTCGCTTGGGGGAGGACAAGAGTCATGGATCTGGACCCCGATGACTACAATCTATTCTACATCAGCATCACTGATGAATGATCTTCCATCAATTCATTCTGTAACCGGTTTCTCTACACCGCAATAGTCACAATCACCATCACAATCACAGATATATACACGCGATCACTATGGACGCCCAATAGTTTCCCAATCTGCGATCCATTCGTCGATTACTCCCACAATCAACACGAAGTCCTTAAACTCGTTCCCTCACCCCATTATCATTCTCACGATGCTTCAACCATTACAACAGCTCTTCCGGATACACTACGCCCACACAAACTCCCATTGCAGATCGAATGCAATAGCAATAGCAGAAGCAATAAGCCAACGGCAGCGGTGAAGGAAAGGAGAATTGGACAAATAAACCAAACAATTGAAGGGACAAGTGATCCCAAGCAGGATACCCCAGATATCTCCTAGAATCCACAATTGATGTTTGGCGAGTAACATAAACATCCCCACCTACCAATTATAAACAATGGCGTCCATCTTTACCTACGATCCCGACCCACCTCGCGTTTCTTCCCCATGGTTGACGCCCACCGAAACACCTAAATCCTCAACTCCGCAACCACAGAATGGTTATCGCAATGCAAACAATGTCTCGCCACTAGCCGGATATTTGGCAGATTATGGAGTGAGCAAGTTGGAGGCGGAACCACAAGAGGGTCCAACCGAATATAAGCTACACCTCTTGTTGCGACCAAGGAGAAATTATAGCTCGTCCAGCACTGCTTCTACATCTTCCAGAAGTCAACCAAGAACGCAGCACGCTCCTCCAGATGTACACAATGGACCCAATCCAGTCCTCGCCGCGTCCAACCAGTCCAGACAAAACAGACTGGAGCAATTGACCACTCAGTTGTTGTGGCGTTTGCAACAATCCTCCCCTTATCATGCTTCGTCAAGCAGCGATTTGGTCTTACCAAAGCTTCCCGAAGCTACCTCAACGCTCCAAACCCCTGCGCGACCAGGAAAACTTGTCGCCGGATTGGAGGAGAGTCGAGGAGCACTCTATGAAATTGGAGTCTCCGATGACGGGACATTCGTCGGTTTGACCAAGGATGAAATGGAAGAGAGTTTGACTAATCTCCGTGCTATGGCGGCAAGCCTTGGATGTACAGTTGAAGTTGTCCGCATGGTTGTTGTTGGCGAGTGTGAGTGGAGTGAGCCAGTAAGAACAAGCGAGTTGAAGCATGGAAGGCATGTGACCAATTCTAGCAAGGCAATACCGGGAGAAACACTTCGTCATCAATCGCAATTATGGGTAGCAGAAGCACTCGTGACTCCAGACTTGACTTCTAAAGCACGTTTGCAAGGTCTCGACTCGAAATTTGCAATTGGGGTTGAGACGCCACCGCTTAGCCAGTTGACCTTAGCCGAGGAAGAGCCTGTAGCAACATCACAAACAACTCCGCAACTTCGCATCACACTGACGGGACCTACCACTTCGGGGAAGTCCAGTCTGTTGGGAACATTATCCACCGCAACATTAGATAATGGACGAGGTAAAAGTAGACTCAGTCTACTGAAACATCGTCACGAGATTGCTTCTGGTGTGACTAGCTCTGTAGCACAGGAGTTGATCGGATACAAAAATGATAATGTTGTCAATTATGCGTCCGGAAATGTCACCTCATGGACTGATGTTCATGCTTCTGCGGAGAAAGGTCGATTAGTTTTCGTGTCTGATTCTGCTGGACATCCAAGGTATCGACGAACCACAGTACGTGGTTTGGTGGGATGGGCGCCACATTGGACGCTACTTTGTATCGCTGCCGACGATGGCGAGAATGTCCCAAGTACTTCTGGAGGTACATCATCCGCCCAGGATATTCTTGGGACAGCAGGGGCTGGTGTTGATCTTGCAAAATCTCACCTGGAGCTCTGTCTGAAGCTTGACAAACCGCTAGCTATTGTCATCACCAAACTCGATCTTGCTTCCAAAACCAATCTCAGACAAGTACTTTCAAAAATTCTCACGGCTGTCAAAGCAACGGGTCGAGTTCCAGCTCTGATCCCGCCTGACCAGACGAAATCTATCGTCAGCTCTGATTTGGGTACCATATCTGAAGCCGACAAGATGAAGATCCAACCTGTTTTGGACAAGATGTCCATCTCTGATGACCTTGTCTCCATCGTTCCAATCATCATGACAAGTTCAGCCAAAGGAACAGGCATCCGATCGATGCACGAACTCTTGTGTAACCTTCCAATTCCGCCTGCCCCAACTGCAAAGGACTACGTTGGCCTGGCTCTGAATCCAGAACAGCCAGCTTGTTTGTTCCATATTGAGGACATATTCGGCCTGCCAGCTTCTTACGAGCCATTGGCCTCCCGCAATGGCAAAGCAAGTGATTCTGGAGTAGTAGTCGCAGGTCACCTTCGATTTGGAAAACTATCAGTGGGAGACATTATCGTTATTGGTCCCTTCCCTGCTGAAGCCGAAATCTCGGACTCACCACCAAAGGTCTCCGAAAGCCGTTCTCCCAACAGTTTCGGAACCTCACTCTCTCATCCTTCCACACTTGAACTCTCTCGAATTGCCTCCCGTAATGCAGTCTCCGCATCCGTCACAAAAGGCGAATGGTACATGGCCCACATCGTCAGTCTCCGTAACCTCCGCCTCCCAGTTCATGCCCTCGAAGCAGGTCAAGTTGGCACCATCGGTCTTGTCTTCGACATCCCCGATGAAGAAGACTCCGGTGGTCCATTTGAGCGCCCACAACCAACCGCTCCAAGAATTCGCAAGGGAATGGTCATAGCCATCCCAAGCAAACACATGATTCAAACCGGACACAGTCTTCAGGCTGCAAGTGGCTTCACAGCCTCCTTCGAAGACGGCGACATCAACTCAGTCATTCCTGGCAGCATCGTCGTAATCTACATCGCTAGTATCCGAGCGTCTGCTCGCGTTCTCAAACTCTCTCCTCGGTCATCTTCCGCAGATCCTGCTGTTCCTCCAACGGAAGAACTTGACGTCTTTGGACTTGATGATAATAACATGGATTTTGAGGAGAAGAATGGTAGAGATGGAGAAGAACCGCTTATTTTTGGGAAAGATGGCATTACTGATGTGCAGTTTGAGATTATTACTAATCGTGAGTGGATTGAACTGGGTGAGATGGTGTTGGTGATGCCGGGTGGTGGGCATGGATTGTATTATGGGAGTGAGAGGGGGGAGAAGGGTATTGCGGGGTTGGAGGGGTATGTGGGGAGAGTGGTGGAGGTTGTGGATTGACCGGATTAAGCGACCAAGCTGGAAATAAAGTTGGAGGGAAAAAGAAGGTACGCTATTGGCAGGACTGGCGCCTGGAAGTCTATTGATCCAGGATTATGTTCATAGCCAGAGATGGATACACAGGTTTTGTTTTTGTTTAGTTGATGCTGGGTATTGATAGTCAAGGAGACCATTCTGTGAAGCTTTTATTTTCATTGTTTATTTCAGATATACACCTTAGTTCGGATTACACTTGATGATTTTATTTGATATCAGATGAAGGCAGCAATAATGCAAGATCTTATAAAACAAAAATGTGGAAGTTCGCACAGCTAGACATATTGACGCTCCACACTACGAGCATTGGAGCCGCGCGGCTAGCGTCTAACAATTAGCCTTCCGTCTTGAATACTTTCTTCTGAAAACCAAATCAACAAACACCTTGACCTGGTCATTCAAAATCTTACAAGACTTCACGCCTGAACGTCATTAATCATTTTTTTAATTGTCAAAAGTGCGACTCGATGCTAAGATTAGAGAATCCCTTTGTCTGCACCTACCTTGCCTCGCTCACGGTGTTTGTCTCTCTGAAGTCTTGGCACCAAACCGCAACTCATCTCACCGATAAACACTTCTCAATATCCCACCCCTTATCCCCCAAGATCTCCATCAAACCTGAAAACATCATGGAAGTTGCCATTCGTCTAAATGAGGACGCTTTTCAAGCTATGTACGAGAGAGGTTGTTGCACTTGGCTCAGTCTTTATGAGAGATGACACTCGCAAACACCACGACGCATGCTTCTTGGTCGGATCTTGAATCTCAATTTGAGAATATATTCTCCTACTTTCCTTCTTTCCCAGAGAGTTTGAAAGTGGAAACATTGGTTTAGAATACTACTTTTTGCGAAGGGGACGTCAACATGGAGAATCGCGCAGAAACCTTGCGATTTACCGTCTTTTGACTAGTATTTCTTTGTCCCAGTCGCATCGGATTGTCCCACAATTCTCGCTATCTCGGATCCGCAATAATCATCACTCAAGTTCCACACAATCTCGGATGAGGATAACAATCATATCACTGCACTTATACTCCCTTGGACATACATACTTTCTACATGATGTGCCGAGATCATCCTCGGAGCTTTTGGACCTAGATGATACACCGATTACCAAGACGAATAGGACATCGAAGACACAACACTAGAAACTGTCTCGACTGATGAAACAAAACCTTTATAGAATTGGGCAATATTGATGATGACGCCGCTTGGTGGTGGTCAGCCATTCTTGCCCTAGAAGTGGGTCGGAATACAACCATCCTAAATGACAAAGATTCAACCCTCCACTCACCCTGGTGCACGAAATTGCTCTCAGAACAACATCTTATTCTTTCATGCGGTACCAAAACTCACCCAGCTTCATCACATAGTCCAGCGGCATCATTTGTTACCGCCTTGCGCTCTGTGTTCCGCAACTGCGAATTCCATCAGGTGGGCGAGCAAATGAATGCTGCCTTGGCAGCAATGTTACTTTTGCCTGTGACTAGACTCAATTATACCAGAAATCAACCACCAGCACCGCGAGTTCGTCGGGAGTTATGACTCAACAAAAATCCAACTTGCAAGACCACAGAATGGATTAAGCGTCTCCCACAGATAGACAGACTTCTTGCACTAGTTGCAATGCAGTGAGGATTAAATCACTTCTATCAAGTTTGTTCTATGAACCTAGTGTAGAATGCAACATCTGCGGCGCATAGCTACAGGGAACCCTCGCATTTCTCGATTTGTATGTCATGCAAGACCAGTAAATACTCTTTCAAATTGTGAAGAGACGAGATCACAGCCTTGCGTTCCTCTTGCTCGGCGCATTTATCATCGGAGCGTACAAACGTTCCATTCAAGAAGCTCGTCGGGGCTGGTGAAAATAGATCTTCATGTGGGCGCATAGACGGGTACGCTCATGTCTTTTATACAGCAGCCTGTTTTGGCACTCTCCGCCGAGATAGAGGAGATCTTGAGGGCGGATGAGTGTAGTATGATGTACCTCTGTCATGGTAAGAGCTACACCATTCCTCCACTATGTCTATTCGCTTCCGTCCGGTTCTACAGCAATGGATGATATCAATATCGACGTTCGTGAACATGCGAGATATGGAACGGTTCATGGGTTGGAATATGAAAGTTTGAAATGACGCTGTCAGAACAAAACAACTACCATCACTTTTCCGAAAATTCCATTACGTGCCAAAACTGGACAGCCCACAACCAACGATGATGTTGCCGTCAACTACGACAACCTCGACTACGAAGACGACGATACCTCAGAAATGCTAATGAGAAATATTTTCACCTGAATGAGAGACGAGGATGGGTTTACTGTTGCTGAGAAGGGCTTGAAGGTGCATGAGTGGATAGATAATTTAGATTCGGATGATGACGATTGTTTGGATATTACGGTTGATGCGATGGCGAGTGTTGGAGGAGATTTGGGATCGAGAGTGAGAGGATGGTGGGGAAGAGTGTTGTAGAAGAGTGTCCTGGAAGAGTGTTCCGAGGAGCTCGAATTCGCTTTGATGGGGTGGATGATGTGGATGATAGGATAATGTGTGTATGGGAGAGGAGGTGGGAAGGGATTGAGTTAAATGAATAATTTTCGGGATGAATATAACATCGCTCAATGGAACGGTCTACCAGAGATTCGTGGCACAAAAAGCCAGTGCAGCTGATTTGTTCCATCATGGAAAGCCAGATCGCAAATTACAATGAAAACCGAGAAATTTACTGGAGCGGATGTGAAAGATTTATATAAGATTATGGTCATTGAGCCCAAGAATCTAGGTAGATTTTTGGAGTGGCGCGGATATATCAACACTGTTGATGGCAAGAGCGATGGAAGGACGAACCGGCTATGAGCCCTGCACCGGTAATTAAACCATTTTCAAGAGATTTACATACATTTTAGTCGGAAATCAACATTATTCGAAGTGGTATTTCGTCATGCTGAGACATGGAAATGATTCTCTGACATATAGAAGAAGGTAAAGCTCTTTTGGCATTTTTTATTAAGAATGATGCAAAATCGGAGACGAGATGGACAGCTGCTCAACTATTGCTGCTTCACCTCCCTTTATTTTACTAGCCCTATTTGCACTTTCAATTGTTCACTTCTATTGAGAATGGTGGCAAAAATAATGAAATTGATACTGAGAATGTATCTGGGAGGATGGCGTATGTTCAGCATAAGGACGTTTTGGCCCAAAAGCAGAAACCTACCAAAGTCTATCGCGAATTTCCAGGAAGCTCATATCCCAAGACCTTATGGCCCAAATATTCCTGCCCTCGCTGTTCCAAAACACAAAATCAAAGTCAGTCACTACTAAATCACCCTCGGCATCCACTAGCAAAATCTCTACAACATCATACTTCTCTACTGCCTCACGAGATTTCCCAAACCTCTCGGAGTTATGCAACACAAAGCCCTGATAATAACTCTGTCCAAATCTACTGCAAGAGATAACATATTAGGACAAGGAAAATTACAAGGTGATCTAGATTACCAATAGAGAGAAAAATGAATTGAAAGAGACAGAGAAGTGAGGTAAAGGTCAAAATAAGTATTGAGTAGCACCGCTGAATTCAAATAGGACTTCTGGTAGGTAAAGGTATGGCGTTGGAGGAAGTCGCGGTGGTGGGATTTCGAACGTCAATGCAGTATGAAAAGTGCGTTGGGGTAAAAGATTTACAGCGCCCACTTACCACTCTCACTCCTGCAATAAGTGATGGCGCGCGTTACAATTACAATGCACTGTAGGAGCAATCCGAATACATTAAGATATCTAGCATCGGATGATACATACAACTGTAGGCGTGGTTGCTTGACCACTGTCAAGCTTCTAGACCGTAAAGGAGCTGACGTGAATGTATTCGACGGAAAAATCTGATATGGCCCTTCTCATAGGGCTTCAATACGGTGCGAATAAGAAAGCCCGTTACTTATCACATCATCTAGCCCACAAAGCACGTTTGACATTGCGAATGATATTGTGGAATGACAATATTCATCAAGAATATGGAGGAAGAATTGCTCAGAAAGAAAGTGTGGCGACGGAAGACGAGAACTTAAATAAATACGATCGGTAATAAGTTGGTAGAACCGATCATCTATTCTATGTAGACCATCAAAATTTACTTAGTTTTTGAGCTCCCCAAATGCAACTTCTCGCGATCATCCACACCAAGAAACAACATATCAGGACGACTATAATGACCACAGGTATCGAGAAATTGTTTTGCCTTCAACACATCGTCAAGATTCAGATCAGCATAGATGATACCTTCCTCCGTCTCTGGCAGTGCCTTACTAATCCTCCTCCCATCCGGACCAAAGATCGCAGAACATCCTCCGCCAGGAGTATGCATGATGATTCCGCCAGAAGTATTCATAGATTCAATGCCCTTTGGGCCGATAATCGCAGTTGTGTGCAAAACAAATGATTGCGATTCAATAGCGTATGTACGAGCGAGCGCCTCAGTACCTTGTCTTGGATTAGATATCAGTTCATCACTTCGACGGATTCACTTACCTGGCCGTGACATCGACCACAAAGATGGCTCAATCTCATCATGATCAAACACCGGAGGCCACGCGCCAACATGAATCTCCTCCCGCTGCAAGTGTGTATGATATTTCAAGAGCGGCTGGACATGTTCCCAACAAGCAAGAGCCCCCACCCTTCCCGCGCTCGTATCAACAACATTTCGCAGACAATCCCCAGAACCATCTCCAAAGATCGTACGCTCCATATGCGTTGCTTTGATCTTTCTTCGTGTCATCTTGATCTCACCGTCGCTGCCAATGATGCTTTGAGAGATATAGAGAGAGTTCTGGTCGTTTTCGGAAAAGCCGAGACAGACGTTGATGTTGTTCTCTTGGGCGCATTTGCGGATTTGGTCCATTTCGGGCGATTTCACTTTTAGAGAGCTCTTCAGATAGCGGTTCCCAAGCTCAAGATCCAAACTTCGGCTCCTATGATGGTCAATTGATATCCAAAGTTGTGTCTTCAGATAATTGAAATGCTTACCAGATCCAGGCTGGGTAACCTGGGATCCAAACTTCAGGAAAAGCAACAATTTCTGCTCCATTTGCAGCAGCTTCCTCAATGAGTCTGCACGTTTTGGTAACAGACTTTTGAAGATCCAACCATTCTGGCTCAGCTTGAGTGACGGCTACACGCGTGCATTTCGGCAAGGAAGTGTCCAGCGTCATAACGTCGAAAGCGAGATGAATGAATTAATACAATATGTGAATGAACCTTTGTTGATTATCTATCAATTTTATATCTTTCTTGGGGTCGCAAGATATAATAATATTTTTCTGGTACAGTATACAGTACTTGCGACATGATGAGCCTACGCCGTTGCGGAGTTCAAAGATCCGCATCGATACCGAAACATCAATACAGATACGAGCGATAAAAGCGCAATTATTGACGACGCAACGTAAGCCATGAACTTGCACTTTGCTATCTTATCTTCTTATCTTGAGCGGAAGTATTAAGATGCAACCAATTGATTGAGATGTGTTTGGCGGTATGAAGGAGCCGCCATGATTGCAACCACGACGCAGCGATGTTGTGTATTCTCGCGAGAAGTGGGATATGCCTAAACTCAATCTCAATCTCAATCCGTAAGTGAGGTTCAAAAAGTTTATAAGTATTCGCATTCCTTTCTCAATCTTTTAGCCTCTCGAGATATACCCGTGCATAGACACTTGTCACTTCCGCAATGGCTTTCGGAGTTCTTGAAGACACAAAATGCTCACAACCAATTGGCACAACACTGGTTGAATCCTCCGTCACAGGCCATGACAACACAAACACAAATATTGTTCCAACCATACTTTCCGACCATCCAGAACACCCAATAAACCTATCTCGAGTTCGAAAGGAGCTACTGTTCCTCACTATCATCTTCGGCGCTTGTCTCACCGGCGTTATTGGACCCCTCCTAGTCCCAGGTTTTGGTCTTCTCGTGGACTACTTCGATGTTACACTTACCAAGATCGCACTTCTCAATGGAGGTTTGGTCATGGCTTTGGGGGTAAGCTCGTACGCCTGCGGTTGTTTGGCTGTCATCGTAGGGAAGCGTTTGATTTTCTTGGGGACGACGGTGATTCTCATGATTGCTTGTATCTGGGCTGCATCAAGTCAGTCTTATGGATCTTTGCTCGGATCTCGAGTTCTTCAAGGTAATTTACACACCACGGCAACCTAACACATGCCATATTCTTTCTCTGCAAGATGTTCCGGGCTGATGATAAGTTCTAGGTTGTGGGATGGGCGGCTTCTTCGCTCTCGCCGGCACTTCATCCATCAATGATGTCTTCTTCGTCCATGAACGTGGTACCCGCGTTGGCTTGTGGAACTTGGCTGTCATTTCTTCAATCAATACTGCACCCATCATCAGCGGCTATGTGATCGTTGAACTCAGCTGGCGGTGGTCCTTTTGGTTGCTCCTGATCGGTTTCGTACTCCTATTTGCTTTTGTCTGGTTCTGCTTTCCAGAAACGACGTTCAACAGATTCGTGAATGAGAAATCCTCGCAACCTGATTCAGAGTCTTCCACCACAGCGGACTTGTGCAGAGACATGTCTAGCGAGAAGAAGGTCACAGATACCGTCGACCCGGAGCCTGCCATGGTGAATGACTCCCAAATCAGCCCATCTGATATCTCAGAAGCGAAGTGGAAGAAGTTCTTCGGTGTCCAACATGTGGCTTTCGGTCAACCTTCAGATATACTCACCGTGTGTATACGTCCGCTTGGTTTGCTTCGGCATCCGATCGTCTTATGGGGATGTACAATGTGGTCCGTCACTTTCACCTGGGCAATCCTCCTCAGTGCCGTCGCATCCCAGATCTTCGCAGCACCACCATATAACCTTACTCCCACTCAAGTTGGAAACCTCGTTGGTATTGCGCCTCTTATCGGCTCAACCTTGGGGACTGTATCGGGTGGATGGTTCTGCGATTTCATTAGCCGCAGTCTTACAGTCCGTAATAATGGCATCTATGAGCCTGAGTTCCGTCTTTGGGTTATGGTGCCATTCTTGATAACTTTCATCGGCGGATCGTATGGGTTGGGACTAGCAATCGATGCGGAGCTTGGAGCTGTGACGGCTGGTGTCTTTCTCGCGATCTTAAACTTTGCAATCGGGGTTGGTTGTACTGGTATTGTGGTTTATCAGAACGATGCATGCCAACATCGCGCGGGTGAAGCTTTCGGCCTCGGAATGGTGTGTAGTCTCTATTTTCTTTCGAGAAGTTCTTATTTTGGCCCAGCTAATTGTGACCTCAGGTGATGAAGAGTGCTTTCGCATTTGGTCTGTCGTTCATTTTCAATGACTACTACGCGTCGGTAGGACCGAAGCTATTCTTTCTTACTTGGGCGAGCTTGACGATTGGGGTGACTCTGTTTACGGTTCCGTTGTATGTGTATGGGAAGAGGTTTCGGTCGTGGGCTGGGCGGCACATACTTGTGTAAAGGACTTGAAGATAAAAATAGAACAAGAGAAAAGCAGCAAACTCCAACATGAATTAGAATTTACTGATGGGCAAATGTGTCGGCAACTGAACATCAACGGCTATTAAAAGAAGGTTACGTCTCCGGATTCTAACATCAACATTCTTCAATCTTCGTAAACACCGAGTCTGAGAGTGCTCATTCATCCTAACCAGAACTAGTCTCTTCGGTTAATGGACACAAGCACTTTGTCATCAAAGCATAAATAAAGCTAAAAGCCAAAATTCACCAAGTCTTCATCCTCCTCTCGTGTTCGCGAAAAAGTGCCGAGATAGGTAAGTCCCTTGTCGAAAACTCTAGTAAACCACTCATGCAGCCACGGTAATCATGCAGTATTAATGATGATCCTTCATGAAAGATTCAATATAGGGTGCAACAGAATCTGCATCCTCGATAATGCAAGCGAGCCGACCGAGAAATAGATTAGTAGAGTAACCAGGAAAACAAAATCCAGAAGTACCCGTGTCCGGCTTCCAAAGAAATAACGTTCGCAACCCATCAATTCCACGAGAGCATAGACAAGGAAAGAAAAAGCAATCAACGGGAAACGTGCATGCGAGGAAGGAGGCTAAGCAATCAAGATCCATCGTCCAAGCGCCAAGAATGGCCTTCTGTTCGGTTAATTTTCTGCTTTGAGACACAACAGACCTTTTATATCCACATTCTTTCCTGTTAAAATTTACAGGGTGTGTGTTGAAAATAAAGATCTCATTTGAAAGAACAAGAGGAGGAAATAAGGACATCGGACGAATCAGATAAAAGGTAAAGTAACTCACTGGCACAGTCAGTGAATGTTACAATAAAACTATTTGATATCTGGGCCACAAAGTCAGATCATCAAGTTTTACTAGGCCATGTATAAAGTAGCAACTCAACTTCATCACTGCCAAGCGATACGTCAGGTTTTGTACGTTCATTTTCTGTTTTGAGATGAATGCTGAAGAGCCTTCACCATTGGCTGTTCACGTCTTAGCGATGTGCAGAGAAGAAGTTAAAAATTGAAGAACGCTAATAAAATGGGTCAGGGTGTCAAATTAATAAATGGAAGAACCCCAAACATGCATCTCTTTTATCAATTATATGTATGAGTTGGGTGGGGTTTTGCCGCTGGTCTCTCGGAGGTGAGAGGGGACGATCTAGAGTGTGGACTTTTTATTATGAGAGGGGACGCCTGGGAGGCTAAAAACAGAGAAAGAAAGACACGATACACAATGTTTCGATCAAATTTAAATGCAATGCCAACCCAATGACTGTCAAGTTTTCATTCGCAATGGGGCTATCATTGAACTTCTAGCAGCAAGGAGATGCCCACGCTACCTTTTAGTTACCTCGTCTCAAAACAGACGGTGAACCATCGAATGGGATTTCTTTGGTGTTTAGGATGTGGAGGGGAGGAATTTCGAATCTTGGAAGAAGTGCTGAGTGACCAAAACTGGATAAGATAGCAAGTCGAATTGATTCCTTGGAATACAATGCAGTGCCAACACAACGAATGGAGGTCTTGAATCTTGATTGAAGAAAGTGCACGAATCTTCCAGTCTTTGGGAACTCAGAGTTATTACACGCTCTTTTTGTATCTTTCGGTTGTTTATTTGTGTTGAGAGTGACTGCTGTGAACAGAACCCCCGATTTTATGAACAGAAGATTTGAAATTTCGAGGTGAAGAGGAGGGTAGTTAGATCAATCAGCTGCAATGCAACGTGCCTGAATGCGAGAATAGTGCACTTGGTGATTTCCCTTGCTGCGTGTGGTGATTGGTGCCATAATTGTGCGGAACTGGTGTTTTTGTTTTGCTTTATCCCTAATATGACCCAAAGAGGGAAGAGAAAGGCATGAACTCGCAGCCAGGGGCTTCGTGGTAGGGGATTCCGACCACTATTCCAACCCCTAGCCACTCACCTTGTGCCAATTTGTATTGCACAACTGATGTAGATTTGAAATAGAGTTCTGACTCCCGAGTCGGAGGGAAACGAGGAAAAGGAGAACATCAAATTCGCCACCAACAACTTCGTAGTAGTGGAGTCAAACCACCGTTTTATTTTATTTGGGGCCACCCTCTTCGTATAGTGATGCACAAGTGGTGCAGAGTGAAAATAGAGTTTTGATTCCCGACTTCAGACAATGAGAGATGCGAAATGAAGACGATGCAAGAGGGAAAAAGCGAGGCAAGCGAGAAACCACAAAACAGGCCAAAACAGGGGATTGCTACCAAAATTCTTTTTCCCTTGAGAAGTTGGGGTCTTGTACATACATGTAACTGCTGTGGAAATGGTCTCATTCATCTGATCTAGTCTGCTCAGATGCTCCTATCCCCCAGCACCTGGTAGTCGAGTGAAGCTACCCGAATCTAATACCATGTGTCAGGTGGTCATGGCACATACAGTGAACAATGCAGTACCATGGAATTTAAATCCAAGCCTCTGTTTCCTAAGCGAGTTGTTCCCCTGGGGTGTGATTCGGACTTGGAAACTCCGTACATTGCCAGCTTAAGGCAAGTTGACGTAAGGCCATTACCCCACAAGAAGGAACAATAAGCAGGTAAGCAGGTAAGGTGAGGTATCTCAAGACGACGGGTGGGTGGAGTAAAGGTGGCGCATGGAAGCATCGACATAAGTGTGTTGCAGATGACGACCAGTCCCCAAGCTCCTGAACATAGCAGAAAATCATACCACCTATGATGTTCGGATCTCCATGCACCGATGAATCTGGACCCCAAAAAACCCCAAAAGACTCAAACTCCAGTAGCATGACGACACATTTTTCATTCGAGGATGTCACATTTTGTTCCATCCCATCCCATCCAATACCGCCCGTCCATTTTAAACGGATCCCATATTACACTCACACAAGCTCATGCCCTGACCAATCCGTAAAACAACGTCCACGTGAGCACAAACCCCGTCGCACCCTCCATCAAGCCACTAGTCCACAGCTCCAACGCACCTCGGAAATACCTTCCCACGCCATCACCACTCTCAATACCCTTTCCGAGGCTGGGCTGCAGACCAGGCTGTACACGTAGGACGTATACGAGTGCGCTGGTAATGAGGGAGAAAACGAGGTAGAATATGAAGCCGTAATAGGATTCTAGTCCTAATATACCGGCCGCAATGCCGAAGAGGGAGGCGGTTAAGCCGTGCAGAGTTGAGAGGACCTGACATGGTGGGGATGGGTGGTTAGCTTGTGCCTCCTATAATTATGGACTGGTAGGTATGATATGAGTAAAGTAAAAGGTGATCTGAGAAAAGACAAGTGTGTGTACGAACCCAACTTCGGGCATTTGTAAGGACGCGGGGCCGAATGTTAAAGGCGGCTTTATGGGGGCTCTTCTTCGATTCTTTGGGAAACCAATTGTAGATTTGTGTTACATTCGCCGAGTACTATACTCAAAGCATATGTGCAACAAGCAGACGAGGAATTTGGGGGAATGCGCCAGACCAAACATACCTTGGTGTTGTGCATCACTGAATCCTGCACAATAGGATTAATCTGCATTTCGCGTTCGGAGAGCATTGTTGCAATCTGGAGGATGTCTTCCTAGGTGTTCAATTGGTTGGTTCTGCAGTGCTTGGTGGCTGGAGTTGACGAAGGATGTTGCGGTAAATGGCTGTGTGGAGAGCTCCCAGATGTTGTGATGTCGTCTGTAGTTGACACCTGAATAACAAATTTGTAAGCCTCATCTTCGAGGCTGCCGACAAGCCAATGTCGCCAAGACTGATGACAGGACCCACCAACACATCACCACGCTACTTCATCCCTAGTCGCGCCAAACCATTCCGTGGCTATTTTCAACATTGCTTACCCAACACTGATCAATATATCTTTCACTTCTGACCACATTCTCATGAACAAATTTTTTCGTCAAAATAGAAATGCCCGTAATCAATCTTCTATCGAAATAAGGCTCCGCAACTTCCGCAATTTCCACTCGTGCAGTGTTGTGCTCAAAGAAGCGAGGGAACGGGGGACAAACTCCATCATCACATCGCGATCTAGAGATGGGCTAATCTTGACAACCCTCCGAATCAAGATCCAGGACATCTAGCTTTCCAGAACAAACACCTTAACTCGATGTTAAATCTCTATCTGACCAGATCGAAGATTACTAACGAGATCGCTTTTACATTCCTCCTCCGTCCTCCTTCCCAAGATCAGTCACAAGTCATTCCATCTCAATCCATCTCAATCCACCTACTCGAGTAGATATCAAGTCCCATATCACCTACTAAACAAAGCACATACACCTGCATGTAATACATCGAACGATGTCGAACACCTGCTACATCCAAGTGCCTAGCTACTCGTGTATACCAGCACCTCCACATTTTCCTTCTATGGATTGTTCTATTCAATTGCCGTTTTGGGGAATTTATGGGTCCCTAAAAAGTTGGGGGCAGCCTATCCACGGTGAAGTACATCTTCATGATCCACCTCCCAATCCACCAATCCCCCAATTCACCAGCCTACTCACAATGTACATCAAGCGCATGCCATATACATTTATCTCCATGTACCCCCACTAACCTGCATTCATATCACTTGCACCATCTCACAAGTTTCGATTTCCAAACTCAGCTCCTTCTCGAATATTCCATTCAATTGCCACTTACAGCTACCCCCCTCAAACGAGGTATCCACAAAAAACCGGCACATTTTGGGGGCTACTCTTGCCTAGTTCTCCTCATCCACCACAGAGCTACCCCAGCCCAGCTCCTCTAGTAACCTCCCAAACTCAAGATGAGAAAATTAAAACATGTACGATGGAGTGATCCCCTGTTTCGTTCATGTGTTGTTCATCTCCCCAAAAGCCCGTTTCTACATCTCTATTGGATAAGTAGCTTACGTATATTCCTTGTAAATGCATGCTGTAACATGGTGTGATCAAGTACATGAGCATGGACAAGCGAATGGATCCTGCATGCTGATGCCGGAGAGAGATAGCTCCGCTACCTACCTGAATACCTACTCGTACCTTACTTAGTCTAGTGTATTGTCAAAAATAATAATCGGCCTGACAGGGCACAAGAAGAAAGATATGTCATGATATGTAGGCTTGGGTAGCATTCCTAGGTAGAGCACCTGGGTACGATGTAGCCTGTATGCACACTGTATCTGGATACGAGAACCGCAAAAACGCCCGGCTTTCGTCCCGTGGAGTTGGAAACGAGGAACGAGAAACGAGAGAGAAAGGGAATGGGAAAGTTACGGAATTCGGTACCGCTTACCTTACCTCTCTTGCCACATTCTCTTCTTTTTCGTGTCGGTTTTTTGTGATTTGAATTTACAGATCACGTGTGCATTCACGAGATGCATGTTTGTAAAGCGAGCACCTATGGAATGGCAACAACTACAGCAGTAGAACATTGCGGCAATTGAGAGATAGTGTAATTTCCATTGAAATTGCCAGAGATATCTTTACAGAATTTCGAAAACTTACAAAAAGAGATGTCTACAATGTAACAATATTGGTATCCGCACCCTTACCTTGCTCGCACAACCACCCGATCTATTCCAAATTGCATCGCTTGAGAAAGTACAAGAGAGCCAACTAAAACATCCAAAAGACAAAAATAAAAAGTCGGTCAACCATTCCATCAGCCTTCTCATCTTCCCTGGGCCCGACTATCTCACATATCGACCATAGCTGTCGAGGAATTGCTGCAACGACGACGACAGGTAGTACCCAGGCATCCCTTCTGCACGACGGAGATTCTGGACGGCACGGTCGAAATTCCGAACATCATTTGGAGGACCGCTCACATGTGCGAGGGAGATGAAAGCATCACCTGCCTATACCAAGTTAGCAAAGTCGTAAGCCTAATATACGAAGTTACTCACAGCAGCCAACAAGGAACCAGTAAGTGCTCCCTCGCCATCCGCCGAGGTTACAGCTCTTGTATAGAATTCCACAGCTGGTTGAAGATACCCCTGAGCTTCGACATACAGAGGTCCCTGACGCCGTGGATCCGCGGGAGGTGAGGCTGTGAGATGGTCAGCATTGTCATTCAGAAGGGCACTGAAAAGGAAAGAGGCGAACCACTGGTATTGCTACTACCTTGACTTGCAGTATCATTGCTTTCTTCGCGAGAAATTCTTGCGACCACTGCTTGAGATCTTTGGGACCAATTGTTACCCAGTCCTGGATATGCGTTAGCGGCCGTAATGTAGCCAAGTGTAAGCACGATGGCGGCTGACAAGCAGCCACAGCCGACGCAGTAAAGAGGCAAGATACGTACCCGTCAGGGCTTCCACGTTTTCCGGGTAGTTACGTAGAACTGCCAACCATCCCGTCTGGGTCCAGTCGGCGATATCTTGCACAAACCCACGGTCTGGGTCGGTGAAGGCGAAATCTTGAAGGCCATTGAGAAGCCATATCTGCTCAGCCAATCGATTTCGTTCTCGAAAGAAACGAATTTGGTCGAGAGCTGTAGTGGCCGAGCGAGCAGAGATGAGATACGAATCCCACTCAAATACCTGTGAACTGTTGAAGCCGTTGAGATAGCTAACTACTGCTTTGCATTGTTCCAAGCTGTTTTCGGCATTACGGTCCATTCCTCGACTGCTCTTCTTTGATGAACCTGACTGGCGGGACATTTTCGAAGAATTGATAATTGAGTTCTGACGGTGTGTGGAAGAGTTGATATAGCTAAGTGCTTGTATTGGGAGTGGCCATCAACGACAATGAGGTCAGAGAGAATATATATGAATTTTGAAAAATAATTTGAACCCCAACACCCGTGACGACTTGGAGCTTTCCTTGGGGCGATATACAGAACATCAGCTTGCAGAGTTCACAGACCACGGCTTTTGTCTATCTTCGCATGCGAGAGAGGGTCTACCACAATAGTCCAGACGAAACAGAAGGGGGCAGAAACATAAGTAGTAAGTAAGGAGCAAAAAGGTTGACTTGCCTAAAGAAGAAATAGTTTTAGCATGGCTGACTTGCATGCCTTCATGCTGCATCCAGTGGATTCTTCCCGTTGTGGGGGCGTGTAGTGTGGAATATATCTCAATCTAGACTCCAATCATCCATAAGTCACAATTCCACTGGAGTTCACGATATGGGTGGTGGGATCATTCCATTCGGAATCTGCGTGGATGGCGTCCGCGGCATCCAGGGATTGGAGCCAACCAAGACTCTAGTCGGCAATCATCTGTGACATTTAATGACATTTTATCAACATGAATAACACAGACTGCAAAAAAAAACAAAAAAAAACGCAATAACATTTTGGAGAAATAACAGGTTACGTGATCTCCATTTGCAAGCTCTCGCACTCTGGAGCGGAAGGGTGGAGGTTCAAAGGCGTCCACGGACATAAGCGAGTTCCCAAGCGATTCATCTGGTTTGCTGGGACTGGGAACAACAAGACGGGTCGAGGCATAGAAAGCGTGAAGAATGCAGAAGATAAAACAAGCCACAGGTTACTTAGAACTGAGTAAGTATTTGAAATAGAGAGATTCCCGTTCCTGAGATTGTGTGATGGGTAAGTACTGCCATTCATCAGGTCAGCAAGATGTTCCAAGGAACCAGTTTCCTGGCAGATCCCCAAGGTGGATTTGTCAGCGCGTCGGGATGCTCGAGGTCATCCATGACCGCATTATCCGCATCGCATGCGACTCGAGTATTATTATAAGGTTCAGCCCTGCGTGGGAAGGGTGTCCCCTTGTGTGCGAGCGATGAACGGGAGGTGCGATGATGGGTGATTGGAGGCGCAAGAAGCATTCCAAGTGAATGGAATGGGTTTGCTGCAGTTTGCTAGCGTGCAAGTGACGGACGTTGATGTTGTTCTCTCGTGTCTCAGGGATGATGCCCACGGACGACATGCAGCTACCGCCGATCCATCTGCTTACTGTTCGTTGGTCAAAAGCCTTCGCAATAGCCGTCGTAGGGCGAGAAGGTGGAAATCCGGGGATTTGTAGTGTAAGTACATATTCCTAGTTGTCAAAAGAAGGAAATTTGGTCGAGGTGCAGCAGGAGGGAGATGTACCGATCGACCGACCAACGTGTTCTGCCGAGTACGAGTGCTGGAGGCTATGCAGGTACCTCGAACTCGAGTCTGTCAATACGATGGAGGGGCACTATGCCCTGGTTCTTTTCAAAATCCTCGATCGCAACCTCGATATCTCGATCTTGATGTTGTGGTTGTCGTCGTCTTCGGCGAGGCTGATGTCGGATGCTTTCCTATTTGGCGGCGGGCTATCGTTGCCAAAACCTCAGAGGGCTTTGGGAGCTAGACGTCTACCTATGAGGATCAAGAGAAGGACTGCCCGTTTGGGACTGATCTCTAATGCAGATTCCAGCAATGTGACAGATGTTGCCAATATGTGGCGTCAGTATACAATCGGGAACCCCGTCGAGCCTCTCTTGGAGGCAGTCCTCGTACTTTGAGATGGGCTACATGCTTCTCCACTGGGGGCATTTTGCCGGAGAAAAGGAAGCGGGTGGGAAGGAGAATGGAAAGGAGACCTGCCGCTGTATTGGGTGATAGAATAATCAAGCCGTATTTGTAACCTCGGTGGTGTCGAGATGGGATGAGATTAGTTGTACAGAAGATAGCTCAGGCTGCTTGGCGCTTCGAAGGTTATTACTGTGGTGAACCACACAGATCCCAGTCGTGTTTGAGCCAAATGCGGTTGTGTGACGTTGTTGAAAAGCATCAGCATTAATTATTCTCAGATACTGTGTTACTCTACTGTAGGAAGAAAAGTTACTCCTTTACAGCTGCTTGCTTTGGTAGAAATGTGAAGCTTCAGTAAATCAAAGTTGTCCTCTTGGTCCACCAAGGCATGATGAAGGGTAATCTCAACACTGACTTTCTAATTTCCTGCTGGTATCCCAGCAAACAAGCTACTGCACCGGGGGATCTCCTGTCTAGCGAACACCATTCGCAAGTCAACACTCCAGCAGGTCCGAAAGGAGAGCACCTCCAGCAAAACAAGTTTGAAAGATATATCCAAACATCTTGAACGCGCGAAGCATCTCGACCATCTCGTCCTCAAGTCTCCCATCTCGGCAGAACAACTCCAGTTGTTCGCACACCGCCTGCATCATCAGACCCTTTCCCCACGGCATGGCTGTGAGAGAGTATCGATAACCCTGCCTTCCATGGAGTCGGTCGTCTTTGAGGATTCGCCTCTTGCCAACTATTTTGAAGGCAAGTAGCTTCCCCGTCGCATGCGCGTTGTGTAACTCTAACCTGTGCTTCAGGCGAGGTTGGGCAGAATATACACGAATCCCCCGGCCACCAGCGACAACCTTCATCCACGCCATCGAGTCCTTCCTTCGCCCCCCGAGGCAGACCAACGGTTCGTTCGAAGTTTCGAAACAAGATACCTCCACCGCTCCGTCTCTCGATCCCCCACAATAATGCCGTCGCTGCTCTTCAAAATACATATTCGGTGCGTATGGAAGGGATCCCACGATACCAAATTTGACTGACGTGGCATTATAGAAAGCGATCAACTCACGACTTGGCCGAGCAGACAATGCGCGATTCCTGGAACAGTTCCGTTATATCATAGTGGCATCACAACTACTAAACGTACACTCTTACTTGGGCCAATCAGCACAGCCAACCCGCCAGGCGACTCTTCCAGTTCCCGATGCACCGCAAGGGACTTTGACCTTGACAGGTACCGCGACGACAGCCTTCATCGCGTTTGCTTCGGCATGGATGATACACTGGGTCAGAGGCGGCAAGCCTGGAAGTGGTTTGGGCCGAATAGCTGTACTGCTTCTGGTCATAGGGGCTCTATCAGTGGTTGCATATGCCTACGTCAAGAGGCAATGGCTCCAGTATTTGAGGCAACAAGTGCTTTCTGAGATCTCCCATTATGTTGGAGTGGCCCAAGAATTTGATACGGCTGCTGCAGGCGCGTTGACTTTGGTGCAGGAGGTCGAGCTAGTGTCTCGTGGCTATAGACTGTAAGTGCCGGCGTCTAAAGAAAGAGTGCCGAGCTAACACTCAATAGAAGCACCCCTCTACCTCCCATCAGTAGACTTGAAGATCGCAGTCAGACCCGGCGTTGCGCAAGGCTAAGAAAAGCACTTCGTCTTTCCTTCGCAGATGTCATACCACGTTACACTCAAGCTTGCGCCGTACTCAAACCCCTGACCGAAGAATTAGATTTGGAACGATATTACGATATATACGATATCAGTGACGCTGACTATGCAGAGGCCATGTTGGGAACCACGGATTCCGAATTCGACGATGCCGAGTCTCTCCGTGTCCTAAAAATCGTCGCAGCCAGATTTCACACCCTCAGAAAAATATTCCTGTGTTGCTTGATGGCACTTGACGCGCATGGTGGCAAACCCGATTTCACGCGATGGAGGACAGCGGCGGACGAAATCCATGGAGTTGGGACCGTAACTGGTGAAGCGGAAGGCCGTCTCCGTCAGATTTTAAGCGAGGAAGAGAGTAAGTACATAAAAAGACTTGACATAATATTTCTGGAACGCATCTAACTTCCTTGTCAGGTTTCCCAGTCCCCGCCACCCCGAAGATTCCATTGACACCTGGCAGAGAGCGATGGCGAGCTCAACTTCGCAAGCTCAACTCGCTATCTTCGGGAATTCGCGGCTTACAAGCAAAACTGCATGTACTGCGTGATGAGTCCGACAAGAATCTGAACGAAAGCGAAGATGTCTCTGAGCTTGGTACGAACCTGATGATTCAGTACGAGTCGATCGGACTGGATCTGAAGGCCCTGATGCAAGAATGGGAGAACGGAAAGGCAGCCCTTGCCTCGAACATCGATCGTAATGAACGTCGACAGTCGGCGATGAGCGGTGTGCTCTCGCCGACTACTTCGCTTGGTGGACTTACCGCTGTCGAAGAAGGGACGGCGTTGGATGCCTTGAAGGCGCTTAATGGTGAAACTAGATCACGATCAAGTATGGACTTCAGCTCTTCTGATGCCGAAGAGGTCTTCGAAGCCATCGCTATTCCCCGCCAACGCAGCATCTTCTCAAGAGAAGAGCGCATCATCAAAATGAAGGAAGATCGAGCCAAACGAGAATCGTTGAAGGAGAAACGGGACGCCAACACGCATATGTTGCGCGAGTTGGAGTCAGTGATTAATTTGAGACCGAGAGGGAGAACCACTCCGAACGGAGGGAGAGTCACGTCGCTATGAGTTTACGCCTTAATGCCTACTGTCGTTTTATTGGGTTTTTGATGGGATTTGCATAGAAAGAGTTCTTGGAGTACACCGAAGACGCCTAGCATGTTGACAAGGCTTGCGCGAAACTGGGAGGAATTGCATTCGGCGTGGCATTTTTTGATGGGTCTTGGGCTTTTCTCTTCTTTTGCCAGATCACATAGCACAGCCGGAGTTTGACAGCACAGTACAGTACATTCGTTTGCAATAGTCCGTTTTTCTTTAATAAGGCTTCATGATCTCGAGAAGCATCATAGCTAGTCAGTTTTTAGTCGATGATTCAATAACTAATAATACACACATGTTGGATCAATGTACAAATTGTGGTTTTGTTTGATGACTTGAACTGTTCGCCCAGGTGCGATTGCATTGTAAAGAAGTAAGAAAATCTCCCTTAATCGTGACTTGAGTTTTCGTGAAAGACATAAACTACTCCTAACCTCAATTTTCAATTCGAAAGCATCACATATTTTGTTTTGCGAGTCTCGACAATGAGGCAGCGGTGATTGATTGGTCCCCGCTTGGGAACGTGCTTGTGCAGCTTCAACTCCTTATCTCCTTTCAGCTTCAGCACCAACTTAGGTTCTTATCAATAACCAATGACATAAACAGCTCTGTCTGAACATCATTATACTCGCTCACATCCAACATGTTTTCTCGCTCTACAACCATTCCTCTCTCCCTTCTACTCTTATTCTTATCGAGAGTAGCGGCTACTTGACATCGAAAATGCTTGGCTCTCACTCTACCTGCTGAGCTACAGTACAATGGGACAGCAAACCTCCCAGATGGGCCAAGGAGCCCTTGCTGCTCGCCGGCTTCAACACTCACATCCCCATTCGCATGCTCACGAACGCGATGGAGAGCGACGACCATTGATATCCTCTTCCCAGAGAAATGGTAATCGACCACCGGTCGTCTTCGCGGGTTGTCAAACAGGTGATCAGGATCCGGAGTTGGAGATAGATCATGATGGTTGTTTTCCTCCTCATGGCGTCAGTGAGCCATGTCCTGCAAATCCGTGTCGGGATTTGCCGGTTTATGATACTATCCATCGGATTAGGAGGGAGGTTATTGAGGCTGTTGGTATGTTTTGTCGCGTGTTGTATTGTGATAGAGACGGAGCTGCTTGGTTGCTTGGCTGGTCGAAAGATACGAAATGTGTGGTAAATGTGCTGCGCTAAATTTGAATTTCACAGATGACCCGTACAGTATCGAACAATTAAGAGATCCAAGGATGAATGTTAGTGTTGTGAGACCTTTGGTTGATAAATGCTATCAGGATCAGGATCTATCAATGAGTGAGTCGCATCTCGAACTAGACAAGACCCAAGCGATGTTGACGTCTTGGCTCAAAACCTACTGACAATGCTAGTCTACTGTCTTCTCGTCAATCGCGCGCAATTTCAGCGTGAGCAAGTAGCTCAAGGCCATCAACAAAATGTCTGTCACACACGTGCATTACTCTGTGAGATCGTCGCCAACCGCGTCCTCCGCCGCTTCGTTGAAGACAACCCTGGCGCACAGGGCCTGCTTTTACTCGCCCAGATTCTCGTTGGAGGATTCGATCCATTTCAGGGAGCACCCGCGGAGATCATCGAAGAGAACTCTCAAATTGCGTGGGCGATTCACACTCGCAATGGACAGAAGCGGAGAGTTCCTGCGTTGGAAGTTGCGATTATTTCGGAGAGTAAGATTTTCTTGAGTTCGGCTGCGTGTCAGAAAATTGTGAATGCTATTTACGAAGGGAGAGTCATCTACACGCCTTCATCGTTCTTGGATATTCTACCAGATCATTACAAGCAACGGCCGATTGCTTTGTATAATCCTAGAAAGGCCCCGTTGCTCAATCAGTATCGGATGATTGTCCCGAGAACGAGGAACTATCTGGAGGTCATTCAATTTATGAGTCTTTTGACTTTGTTCATTGTGGTGATGTGTGGTAAAGATAACACTAAGTTTAAAGGAGTGGAAAAGATCTTCATCATTTATTGCGTTGGGTGGATTTTGGACCAGTTCGCTTCCATCCTGGAACATGGTAGGTTTTCCGTTACAATACAATGTTATTCTTACGCTAATTCGTATGGCAGGGTGGCATGTCTATACGCAGAATCTGTGGTCATTTCTAGATGTGACTTTTTCTTGCATCTTCTTCGTCTATCTAGCACTTCGCATCGAAGGGCAGCGAACCTCCTCGCCTGAACTAAGCCAGCAAGCACTAGATGTTCTCGCAATGGGTGCACCCGTTCTCGTTCCTCGACTAGCATTCAATCTCATGTCTGAGAACATGCTTTTCGTCTCTCTCCGATCAATGATGCGAGACTTCACCATCCTCACGCTCCTCGCAGTTTGGTGTTTCGCCGGATTTCTTCTCTCGATGACTTGGCTAGCAGACGGAAGCCATGAACCAATTACAATCTCAAAATGGATGTTATGGGTGTGGTTTGGACTCGACGGAACAGGCATTCAACGATCCGTCGATCTTCACTGGCTTCTCGGTCCCATCCTCATGGTTGCATTCGCATTCTTGGGGAATACGCTCTTCCTTACCATTCTGGTCTCGATGCTGTCAACCACATTCTCCACCATCGCTTCCAACGCCACAGCGGAAATCCAATTCCGACGCGCAGTTCTCACATTCGAAGGAGTGAAAAGCGACGCAATTTTCGCCTATCAGCCTCCCTTCAACATCCTAGCTCTGCTCATCCTCCTCCCTCTTAAATTCATTGTCACGCCCCGCTGGTTTCACAAAATCAACGTCGCCGCTCAACGATCAATGAATCTACCTATTCTTCTCACAATCAGTCTCATCGAGCGGCGCATGCTCTGGTCTGGGCCTAGAAGACAAAAAGACGTTGAACCGCTTCATAAAAGCGTCAGTCGCGCCGGGCTGTGGGATCTTTCACGCGGTTTCAGTGTGCACGGTGATATCAGTCGAGTTTTTGAGTCTGCGCCGCTGGATGAACAGGATGATGAGGATGCCATTGAGAGTGGAGATGAGTTGGAGATTGCTCCACATCTTTCCCATGGCGAACTTGCCCCTCCTACTGCTGGGGGTGATGGTCATTATGAAAGTACTGGCAGTGAGAATAGATTTGAACAAGCGTTTGGACAGATCTCTGATAACAGCATTTTCAAAGTCGACAATGGAAATGGAAACACCAATAGAAACACTACTAAAAACGACAGCACATCTGCACCACCATCCCCTAAACTCACACGGACACCCACAGCCAAAAGTCTCAAGAGCATACGTCGTCGCGACAGCGTTGTGCCTTGGGCGACAAAGGGAACAGTAGGAAGTGAATTGAATGATTTGATAGCTGGAGTTGGAGTTGGCGGTGGAGTTGGCACAGGAGAGTTCAGCAGGAGGTTGGAGGCGTTGGAGAGGAGTAATGAGAGAATCGAGAGGATGTTGGCGAGGCTTTGTGATGATTTGAGTGATGGGGAGGGGAGTGGGGGTGGTGACACTGGGAGTGTTGGGAGGAGAGAGAGGATAAGGGGAGAGACGGGGAGGTTGGAGGATTTGGATAGGAGTGCGGCGGATGTGGATTGATCACTGAATTGGGCGTTTCGGGATCATGATGTGGTTTTAAATTATGTATGGGGAGTCAAGTTGAAATACTCCCTTAATATTATATCCCTTTAGGTCTTTTGTGTATTGTTTGCCTCCCGTCTTTACATCCATAAGATCATTTGCACGAAACCATTATTGAGATACCTATTGAGGAAGGCAATAATGAAAGCATTTTGACCATCATGACACTTTTGACATTTTGTTTCTGTCAAGAAGCCAGATATATGCAATTCATTTAAGTTTCCCCCTGGGAAACAAGGTATGTTGTCCTCGCCAGCCTGTTCGTATATTACTCATAGGAAGTGGCTTGGCACTACTATGTCCTGCAAGTCAAGTTGTGCAAGAGATTTAGATTCTTCTTATTTTCTATGCTAATGTATTATTCTGTAGTTGTAAAATACGGTCCATGTAATAATTACCTAGGTAATTGCTACGCATCTGGGATTTGCTTATGAGATATAAATAGTGCATAACATTGTATTGTCGTTCATGAGTGGAGCATTCCTCGGCAAAAACCCGGTAGAATGCAGAGGTGACGCTGTGTTCGTCGACCTGACGGCGGTCAGGCGCAAGCGGCCCCGCGCTCAGTCGGGAGAGGTGGGTTTATCATTTCACAACAACAAACCACCAACGAACTCCTCGAAGCATACCTTGAACCCAAGCAAACACTGAATATAAACTTTGCCCTTTTGTTCCTGCCGCACCGATCTTGTGAGACTTCTGCGATCACATAATTTTATATACCACCAGCCGTGTGACTCGACTGGACCTCGGCGCCTTTTCAATCTGCAAAGATCTGTAGTCGTGCTGCTGCGCTTTGTTGAAGACGATAGGAAAGATAGGATTTGATTGAGACGTAAGGTATGTTTGTCGGCTCCGGAAGACAGGAGAGGAATGACGGAGAGGGAGATATGTGTCTGGACGCGACAGACGGATCTTGCTTCTCATCGGCGCATAAATAACTAATCTATTCTCTCTGCGAGCAGATACCAACCTCTTATTATCCACCACATCATACCTCCCCTCCTCACGTTGCAAAACCTACCACGACGACTCATTCTTGTTGTCACGACACATACACACCTCATAACATACAGAAATAACAAACAATACATCCAGCGCTCACTCACTTGCAAATATGTCCGCATTCCTGACCAACCTCTTCGAATCCATCTTCACACCCGGCCCCACACCCACCCTTCTGATCGCGACAAACGTCGCATTCGCCGCCCTTCAACTCGTTCTACTCCTCCTCCTTATCGCGACCTACTCAGTCCACTTCTTAGTCCTTAGCGGTCTCTCTGCTGGTCTATGGTGGAGTATAAATTGGTTTGTGGCGGAACTCAAGGCGAGTGAGGCGGAGGAAAGGGCGAAGAAGGCAAAGGAGAAGGAGGCACTTGGGGAGGGATTAGAGGGAGGTGATAGTACGGAGGGAGAGACGGAGACGGTGGTTGGTGAGGAAGGGGTTGTGGGGGGCAGTACAAAGGGTGTGGAGGTGCTGGAGAAGAGTTTGGCGGCTGAGGTCAAGGATCGAAGGGGCGTTGTTGGGGTTGGGAAAAAGGGCGCAAATGAGGGGGGTAAGAGTGAGGCTAGTACTGAGGACGAGTGGGAGAGGGTTAGTGAGAATGAGAATGAGAAGGACAAGTGAGCATGGGCGGAAAGATAGAATGAGGGGCAATGAGAGAAGGCGGGGTTTGTACCCTGGTGCTGCGGGTGGGAAGACTTTTTTACTTATGTTGTGGAAAGGTTGCAAGTTTTTCGATAGTGAGTACTACGACAAGAAATGAGTGGTTTTTTTGGCATGAAAGACTTTCATACGCATATCTCGAGATGCGAAGGGATGTTAGGTACCTAGATTAGATATATTTCAACACTGGATGGATTTATTCCTTGATGTTCAGCTCTTTATACGCAACTATGCACTTAAATTGTATAGTAATAAGAACGAATTCGAGCATGGCACTTGTATCCAAACCATAGTAGAGACGTAATCTCATTTTAGAGCCCCATTCTCACAATCCTGTCAGATGGTCACGTGATCTCCCGAAGCATATTAGAATCCGTGATCAACTTGCGCCTTCCCTTCCCATATCCCTTCCCAACTCCACGACTTTACGACTTACGATAATGAAACTTTTTCCTGACGTGCCACTTGCTCTTTAAATTCTCGATGAGCATTAACAATGGCCACACAACTCCTCAACTCACGTAACCGACGCGTTTTCGAATCCGTCTTCGGAACCCCAGACATCTCCCTCCCAACACCCCACGCCACGCCCCTTACAGGCTTCACAGCACCTGGACAATCCTGGGGCGGTCCACCACCATCAAGTATAGACGAGAAGCTACGTCTGTCTCAAGTTGAGCAGAAATCTCCTCCGCCGCGCGCTCTATTTGGTCGTGGTGAAAGCCATGTCGAGGATCAGATCAAGTGGGATCGATCATGGCATCTAGTCACTCACACATTAACCCTACCAACTTTCAAAGGCGATGGAATTGAGAATGAGATTTTGAAACCGACGCCTGATGAGTTGACTCAGAAATTTTACGCGGCTCTTGAGCAGGTCATAAATCCTGGTGTTTGCCTGCCTCGAGCAAAACAGACAGAGAATATCGTCGTGTGGTACACGGCTCAGGTTAGATATGATTTCTTGCATCAGGTTTTGCCCATTATAAAACGTTTGATGGAGGGGTACAATGAGGAAGAGCTGTTGGGACGATGCATCAAGGCGTTAGAGATGGCGAATCGACAGTATTTCCATGGCTTTTGGTTCGTGAGTCAGGGGATTGAGAGGCTAGCGCCTGGTGAATCGAAGGGGGTCACGGAGAAATTTAGGAGAGATTTTAATGCTATTGTTAGCAATTCGGTTATGGAGCAGCTGGGACCTGCTTTAACAGGGGTGTTGAGGAAGCAAGTTTTCAAGATTCTCGGATTGCCTACTTCGAAATATCAGAAGGGAACGGGTGTTCAAGAGGAGGGTTCTGAGACGGAGAGGGCAAGGAAGGAGATGCTTGGACTTGTGGAGGCTTTACAGAATGTTGGCTTGGCTGGGGAGAGGTTCCAGGTCATTTTTGCGGAGATAATGAATGATGTTATGACGATGTATGTTCATCGAGGATGCAAAGGGGTGTGGACACCTAATGAGCCCGCAAAGAAGAGTCGAGGTGATGGAAAAGGTCGTGACTCGATTCTTCCTCGGAATGCACATCACAATTCGCCTTCTCGATGCGTCACCCAGCTATGCGAGTGGATTGAGGACCGGTACGCAAGACTTGCTGTTCAAGTTTTCAGTGTCCTTAAGTTGAAGGGCAGTGTAACTTGGGCAGATAAGGAGAAGTACAAAGAGATGTGTATTGGGCGGTTGGCGGAACTACGAATTAACGAGCTATTCGATATTGTTGTTAGCTGGCCAAAAAGCAGCGGAGCTCTCGACGATCTTCGAACAGCCATCACAACTCCTCGGCGGCGTCTTCATCTCACAGAAGTGTTTGCAAAAACGTTGCAAAAGCGACTTCTACACCCCGGAACTTCGACATTGCAGATTCTGCAAACTTACATTTCCATGATATGGTCCTTCCATGCTCTCGATCACTCGAAAGTGCTTCTTGATCGAGTTGCATATCCTTTACAACTATATTTGTGTTCGCGAGAGGATACGGTGCGTATTATCATCACGGGGCTGCTTTCAGAAACGGAGGATGCGAATGGTAAGGTGGTTGAGAATAATGGAGAGCGGTTAGTAGAATTAGCGCACCTATTGAAAGAGGGTATTCCTGAAGTCGGTGCGAATGATGAAGAGCTGGATTGGCATGACATGGAGTGGACGCCTGATCCTGTGGATGCCGGACCCGGCTATAAGAGGTCGAAAAATGCTGATGTGATTGGGACTCTGATCGATTTTCTTGGTGATCAAGATGTCTTCATTAAAGAGTTCCAAAATATCATTGCTGGGTATTTGATTCGGGAGGAGAAGGAAGTTGTTTTCAAGAAGGAGGTCGGTTGAGTCTAGATCTTTCTAGGGTGATGGAGGCTAACAAGTCACAGGAAATGGTCCTCAAACTTCTTAAACAGCGATACGGTGATCATTCACTTCAAGCTTGTGAGGTAATGATCAAAGACATCTACGATTCCGTCAAAACTACCAACCAGATTCGTCATAAGTTACAACAGCAATCAGGAGCACCGCCTCCTGGAAATCCTTTCCACTCCCCTGCAGAGTTCAAAGCATCAGCCATGGACACCAAAATTCTCAGTCGTCTGTTTTGGCCTTCTATCGACAACGAGCAATTTAAAGTTCCAGAGCCCATCGTCCAGCGCCAAGAAACTTATGAAAAGGCTTTCGAACAAGTCACTAAACAACGAAAGCTTACATGGTTACCTGCGCTGGGTCAAGCCACCGTCACCCTAGAGTTTGAGGACCGAAAAGTCGTCGAAACTGTGCATACATGGCAAGCCACTGTTATTTACGCTTTCAATTCCGATGAAGCCTCAGAACCTCTAAGCAAAACAGTCGACCAATTAGAAGAGCAACTAGAAATGGACACCGATCTCATCATCTCCGCCCTCAACTTCTGGACCCACAAACTCGTTCTTTACGAATCCTCACCTCAAACTTACACCGTTCTCGAAACCCTCAATCAATCCGACAGCATCACTCGACCATCCCAGTCACAACATCAAGAAGCTGCAGCGCCAGAACCTTCCAAAAAGGGACTTAGTGCTGAAAAAGATGCCGTCTACTGGAGTTTCGTGAAGGGTATGTTGACGAATACCCAGAAGGAGATGATGGCTATGCAGATGGGTATGATGTTGAAGATGGTTGTGCCTGGTTTTGCGTTGGGGAATGAGGAATTGATCGAGTGGTTGGGGGAAAGGGTTAGAGCCGGGGAGTTGGAGTGTGAAAAGGGGAAGTATAGGCTTAAGAAATAGATGACTTTTCGGACTTATGAGCCCGTCAAGCTGTTGGTTTGTATGTAGACTTAGAATCGGAATGGGGAAGCATGGTGGGCCGGCGCGAGGTGTTGAAACTTTGATATTTATTACATGTCAACTGGGGTTCGTTACTTTTGTTTATGAGGTTCCTTCAATGAGCTCAATAATGAGGTTATTCAGGTGGAAATTGTCGTCTTTAGTTCTAGCTCTCTTTCGTCTCTCCTATTCTTTTTTCGTGTTTGTCTTTCGATGTTCTCTTTTTTGAGTATCTCTTTTGTCTCCCCTCCTCGTTTATGTCTTTCTTCACTTTCGTGTCTGTCGTCTCTCTCTCGTCTCCGTCACTCTCCCCTTTCCTCAGGAACACATGTGCTCTATCTCGAACACTTTCTTGGGTGTGAGTGAAGACTTCTCCAAAGCTTGAATGGAAGTTTAGAGTTTCTCTAGCAGTTTCAGCATATCATTTACCTAATTTGGCACTAGTTTTCGCGCGAACTTGGTTCGCCTAAATTTTTTTCCTACGTTTTACATTACTTTTCGTCAGGAATTCCTCGTATAAAACAAAAAGTTCCCTTATTTTTGTTATTCCGCCAAATTTTGTAGGAGTTTAAGATCTTTTCCACTGTTCCTGCCACGACTGAAAAACACTTTTTCCTGCAACCGAAACGATCATGGATGAATTCGAATTTCCATCCGGAGCAGAGGCTTCCGCATACTACTTTGGTCTCAAGGTAACCCCAGACTAGTTTCAACAAGTCCTGCATTGTCCTGGAACCCATCGTAAATTAGTCAATACGGCAAACCGAAAGAAATCTGGTCGATCGTTACTCATAAATTGAGAGCAGAATTCGGAAAGCCCGAGGATGAGATTATGCGACCTCACCTTTAACACGCATTGAAAGACATTGTTTGAACCAATATGTATATCTTGCGTATTAGATATGTGAATCATCACGATTCCGACCTTCGTTCTACTCGTCCTTTAGTAATTGCCGGTCCCCTATCTTTACTATTCTCATCACTGTTCCGCCTGGCAAGATAACTCCTTGGCAAGCTAAGGACGATGTTATGGTTATCTAAAAGATTTGTCAAGAGTAAGTAGAACCATGGCAGACGTGCAGTGATACCGTCTGGGACGAAAGAGCTATGGTTTATTGCGAATGCTAGAAATATGGACCGACTCACGTTATCCTCTTTACGCAGGCGTGATCTTACGGATATCAGCATCGAGATTATTGAGAACTCCCTCGCAAAACCCGGCCCAGGCATAATTATGCCATCGGAGATGCCAGCAACACTCCCGGAAGCGCCGAACACTGAGCTTCCACTTTGCAGAACTAGTACCGGTCCCGCATCTACGTCTCAGTCGTCAGATGATGCAAGTTCCGGAACACTTGGCTGTTAAATTACAATAGAAGAACCGCGCAACGGTCGATACGCTCTTACAAATGATCGTCCATCTGAGTCAATAGAAGCACCCTCAACCGAAGATCACCTCAGAGGTGAAAGATATCTTAGAAGGCAATTCAAGCAATCCGAGAACGGCCAGAAACAATTTGAACAGAAGAAAGAAGAAGCAGAAGAGCTTTCAAAGAAAGATCCACAAATCGCAGACAAAGTACTTGATTCGATAATTAGGGCAAAAAACTCAATTACATCAAATATCTCAGTTCAACAAAGCTTTCAGAAAAGTTATACTAACATCGGGTTTTGACCGGAACGCCCTAAATAATAGGCTGGATTAGTCGTTGATTAAAACATCCAAGAAAAGAATCATTTATTTTGAGAAAATTAAAAATAAAGTGAGAAATAGTGCTATATTCGGCCTTCCCATACTAAAACAGTCATAACTGATATTTGCACAGTTTCCACTGTAAAGCGTCAGACAAACCGATGCGATAACTTTGAATTTCGAAGATCCGCTTACTGCCTATCTTTTCAACATGAGCTATACACATCGAGAGCCTCCAGTACTAAACCAAACCAGATGGCTGCAGGATCTGCAGACCGCAATCAATGAGAACATTAGTGTTGACCTGAGAGTCTTGAAACACGGAAGCATGTCAGATTGGACAGGTGGTATTATGAATGAGGTAAAATCTAGCATTGCCTCCTGAAGAGGATCCGAACGGGACACTTTCAATCGAAAAGATGGTGGTTACATTGGTAGGCTATCGGTTTAGCGGACCTGGGGATTTTGGCTCTGTTCTGATTGACTTTAAAGGGGAGGTCATTGGGCTGATGAATGGATCCAACGATACGCATGGATCGAGATATTTCACGCCTATCGAATCTGTCTTCGCGAATATCAAGAGGCAGGCTGGAGCGACGAGGGTGGAGTTTGAGCTTTTTGACATCTGAAAGAGCGCCCATGGTTCTCATCATTGAACACCCAAAATCGTGGACAACTTCTCGTCCGTTTCCAGTCACAACATTATTACATGGATCTTGGTTTACACCATCTGATATTAAAAACAAGATCATTTGTGGATTGACACAGTTATGGGGTGGCTGAATCATGTCGGCGGCGTGTTCGACCTTTCGTTGTTTTGCAGGACCTTCTTCCATAGAAGAATACTCGATTTCACCTGGTCTTTGGTTTGCTGCTTTACCCAACCCTCTGACATCTTATACTAAAAGAATGCGCTTCTTTTTCCCTACACGACAGCCCTTTTGACTGTAATAAAAGTTGCGGGAAGTAGTACCAATGGAAACACATCATTGATATAATCTGACGATGCAAGTATTTTGGTCACGGTTTCATTTGTTTTGTTGACTTCTTCCTACACTTTCAAAGTGCGCAGCTATCAAAGCTTGGAACATGGCCTAGACCTAGCTTTATCAAACATCCTTTCGTCATCTGTCAGAGCCTAGTCTTTTTACATCTTTGAGCGAGATGATAAAACCATTCTTCAGGCCCATCTTATACCCGAATCGCGTCCCTGAGGCATGCCACGATAGTAATACTCGCGTTCTTCGTGTTCTCTTCGGAGGCCTTCTTCACGAGCATTTTGCATGCTAGCCGCTCGCTGTTGCGCATTCTGCCCATATCCTCCAGAGGCTTGACTGTATGCTGACGCCGGCTGTCCCATCGTGGAACCGCCATAATCATAAGTACCTGGCGACACATGATTCATTGGTACCCGATGAGCTGTCGCCGTGCCTATCATCCCCCGCATCTCTGCCGCTCGTTGGTATCCTATGGTTTCCCTCATTCTATCCATCCGCTGGCTGTCCATCTCCATTTCATGAAGATACCTCCCGCTCGTCTGTGGTGCCTCTCTACTGCTTGGCGATGATGGGCGGGTTACGAAGTTATTGCTGGCTTTGGGGATGATTCCCGAAGAAGCGCTACTGTTGCTCATAGCATAGGCTTCACGCGCATTCATCTTACGATCAACTTCTGCCCATCCCACTCTCTCTCTTGACTGCTTTCGCTTCTCGGTTTCTTGTCTTGAATTATTGATTTCTGTTTTGCTGTGAGCTTTAGTGGCGGAGGGTTCTCCACGTCCGTTCCATTGCATTCCTTCCGTTGTGGGGAGGGATGGAGACGGTGAGCGCGTTATCCTTGCTTCTGCCATGCGAGATCTCTGTTCTGCGTCCGAGAAAATCTCATCGGAGTATACACTGTCCCAAGAATCGATGGTAAGGGTGGGACTCCGTGCCCTTCCCGTTCCAGAAGAAGACAGGGGATGTGTCTTTTTTTTCTCTTCTTCTACACTCTTTCCTACCCGGGAAGAAGAATAACGCTCTTTGGCAGTGGCGGGAGAGGAGTTTCTAGCTTCGCTTCTTTCTCTAACGACTACATTTTCATTTTCAAGGTCCTGGGTTTGTCGTGGTGGTGTCATCGTATAGGGTATGTGGCTTGCTTCCCATCGCTTATGCCATGGCATAGATGGTCTCTGTGAAGAGAGATCTGGGTATGCATTGTTGAAGGTTGTGTGTGTTCCACGACCTGACATTATTTGACTTGAAAGATATGTTGGATTGTAGTATGGTGGTGGTTGTGGATCATATGATTGAGATTGGGCTGGTACAGTCTTTCGGTTAGTTCATAGATCTTTTTTTTTGTTGCCTGAGAGAGGGACATACATCTTAGAGGCCCATATAAAACTGGTGGCCCGTATGGTAGTGACTGTTTTTGCTGGGAGTTTGATCGCCCTTGAATCATTTGCGTGTTAGCAATGTTCTTGAAAAGAATCCCGGGTGACGGAGACACACCCCCAAAAGAACCCATCACTTCGCTTCCTCGCCCATCCAATTTCACACCACCATATCCATACATTTCATCCCATTCGTCATCGTAATCGGAGGAATCTAAGATGTCGTCGTCCTTGCTCCCACTTCGACTTTTCTTCTGGTTTCCGTCCACGGTTTCTTTCTCTTTCCCCTTCCCTTTGACATCATCACCGCCCTCTTTCTCCTTCTCGTTTTCTCCAGCAGGCGTCCAATCTTTCAACAGTTTCTGCACAATATCATCTCCAGCCTCATCGATACCAGTATTCAGATCCAGCGGATTGTAAGATCTCGCATCGTAAAATTCTGGATACGGCATTTGAACGCGGGGTAGTGGAACATATATGTCTTCATTGCGCTGATCGTCATATTGATCATATATTGAACGAGCCCTAGAGGGCTGTTTGTATTCTAGAGCATACCTGGATTGGCCGGACAGTGAATTATCGTGACGTCCATCATATGCAGATTTAGATCTAACCGCCGGAGAGAATGGGTCAAACCCTCCAGCAATCGATAAATCTCTCTTAGCTGCGCCCGAATCAAAAGAGCGTGGACCATCGAATATCACCTCACGCTCACGCACATGAGGGGGAATGCCAGTTCCGCGGGGGTAGTGATCATCTTGAGGTGAAAGAGGGCGCCGAGGTACATTTGTTCTATTATTTCGGTGTTCTGGAGGAGCAAAGTCCGGCTTCGACACAGATGGATTTCTGTCAATGTAAGGGGCTTCAGGTGCGTCTGGGACTGGACCATATGGACTAAAGTATGAATGAGGGAAGGTTGGATTGGAGTATTGAGATTCGATTACTGGTGGGCCAAAGCCAGTCTGAAAGGGAGATCGCGAATATGGAGGTTGTGGTCTCGTGGGTAGTGCCGGATAGCCATAATGAGAATTGCTTGGCATAAATGGATTATATTGTCCATTGGGTGGTACTAAAGAGGTATCATAAGCAGGATTCGGCCTGAAAGGAGAAGGTTGCCCTCCGGGTAGTGATGAATAGGTATCATAAGAGATTGGCCCGAAGGGAGAAGGTTGCCCAGTGGCCGATGATGAATGTGATCGCAAACTGCCGGGTCGTGATGACTCTGGTCGTATGTGTTGCCCTTTGTAGTGTGGGTATTCAAGGTCACTTTCAAGATCGTCGGAAGATCCCACTTTTGTTTCATCATCTGTGATGGTTGGAGTTTTGGATGAAGGCGCTGGTCTGGACTCTTGCTCTTGTGAGCTGCCCTTGCTTGGCAAATTGGTCTCTTTGCCCTTCTCGGCTCTTCCCTGATCCTCAAACTTGACGGTCGATCGCAGAATTGAGGCAGGGAACTCCTTGGAAGGTGCGGGCTTAGACAAAATCTCTAATTTCGGTGCTGGAATAGGTGGCACCGTTTTCGCCAGGTGCTCGTCTAGATCGTTCAAAAACTGTTTCTTCAAATAGACGGTTATGGTACGTTGATCCAGTCCTAGTCCATTATGGTCATCCAGCTGTGCTAGGCTCCATCCGGACCAGTTGTTATTTTGTTCCAATGCCAAATTTTCGAACAGCTTCTCAATCTCCTCGGTTTGAGACGTCATCAAACTAATTTTCTTCTGGATAATATCTGGTCCTGATGCGTTGAGGCTTTTGATCCGGTTTATAATATCGACTTCAGAGAATGCCTCTCTTTGACAAGTAGATTTGATGCCGGTCGGAAATCCATACATGTTGTGTGGGAACAACACACGGATCGTGTAGGCCGCAAAAAGGCGGTGGTCATGAACAACCTCCTCGCCTGGTTTGGTCGATTTGGAGTCTATCTCATCGTTTTCACCTACAGTCACATCATTCTCATCAGATGGGACCGTTTCTCCTCGACCACCTTGAGACCTGTCACGCACAACTCGTTCCCTTCTCTCATCACGAGGATGCACCACTCCCTCCTCTACTTCACGTCGAGACTGACTACGTACTAGATTCTCCTCACTTAAAGGTGGCGAACGATATCGGCCTCTATATCTTTCCTCATTGTAAACGACTGCTACAATAGCCTCCTCCGTAATTGCCCAAACACGAAATCTATCTTTTTGCAGATGTTTCAACTGCACCAGACTTCTCTCGTAATCTTTATCATCCTGCAAGATGAGTTTGAGCGCAGCCAGATCTTGAGGGGGCAGAAAAGCGTATTCCTTCCACCAATCCGTTGACTTGCTCCTTTTTAGTCTGTCAATCTTGCTAGAATCGAAGCGATTATTATGAGGTACTTCGTGGGATTGACCATCTTTGATTATGAAGGCCGTCAAAAAACCTAGGTAACTTTGCGCCCGAGTGGATCCATTCCCTGGAACCAAAGCTCTGATGAAGCCAGTGAATGGTTTCGACTTTGGTTTTGTTTTTTCTCGGGCGTAGTAATAGCTACTTGCTTCACTTGAGGTTCGTCGAAGAGCTACTTCCATTTCCGACTCGCTTTTGTTCGGAGGTTCGGACTTTGAGTCTTTATCGCGCTTGATGCTGGCTCGTTTGTACCATGGCTGGCGGGTGACTGTCTCAGATGTAATTGGCAGAGAATGCGGAACTACATCACCATTCTTTGCTCGTCCTGTAACTGGGTTGATGTTTGAATTTGTTTTGTCTACCTCTTCGATGACTACAGGTAGCGGAAGCATATCTCCAGGCCGTGGGCCGACCTTATCTGGCGATGTAGTCTTCCTGTTAGAGGGTAGAATTTTGATAGCACTCGTGCTTTCGGTGGCCTCACTTGGGCCTGCGGGCGTGATAATAAGTTCTTCGAATTGTGCCACGATTTCGGACTTTGGCCTTTCCTTTTCCGAACTTTTGTCTGTTTCGTTGTCGAAATTATCAATTAGAACTTCAGTGGTTGATGGCATCTCTTCAACCAAGTGAGCCGCTTGTTGTCTTTCGATTGGACTTGTAGGCTTGTTTCTCTTGGTCTTTCTTCTCAGTTCTGAAATTTTGAGGCCAGAGTTCCCATTGATGATGATCTCCTTGATTGTTGGGTGGCTTTTGGTTGTGTCTGTGGTCTTTTGCGGCATCTTTTCTGTATCTATAGTAGAATCCTTCGCTGCACTGCGTCTGGTGGCCATCATGTCCACATGCGGATCATTCGTCGCAGAAGCAGTATATGTTGTTGTTCTGGAACTCTTACCCAGATTACGTCGCCCATCCCAGATATCATCGACTATTGATCTTCTCTGGTTCTTCTTGGAAGTAATGTCTTGAGTACCCCATAAATCCGAGGTGTATTCAGTATTATTGTGGTCTGAATCGTTCCTGGTCCCGGCTTTCCAAGTATTTGCATATTTCCCTTGCTGATCCTTCCAGTTTGATTTCCATATTGACGTGCCCCTTGTATCCTCATCTTGTTTCTCCTTCACATTCACAGGCGTTACTATCGTATCTTCTGCATAAGCCTCCTCAATGACAGAACTGTATAATGACGCTGCAGACGAATGGACGTCAAAAACAGTAGTATGACTGGTGTGATGAGATCCCGTTGCCACCGCCCATGACTCCTTGAGCCTTTCACGATCTGGATGGAGAACCAAAGCCTTCGAATTGTCTTGTTTCTCAATCCCACTGCTACTTTTTTCCTTCTTTGAAATTTGCTTTCTTCTACTTCCATTAACAATTCCAAAAGCGAAATCGTCAATAATACTACTAGCCTCGGATTCAAGCGGAGGAATAATCCAGCCTTTCTTCGGCGGATGACGACCGCTATAGGGAATGGTTTTCTTATTACTTGAACTTGCATTTCTGGCGAAAAAAGTGTCGGTAGCGCGAGTCCATTCGCTTATCTCGGAGTTGTCATGGGCTGCAGCAGCGTTGAGCTCAGGAAGCCAGCCATTCTGGAGAAGATTGTCGATGACTGTTGGTTTTTTCTCGAGCGGTGCTGCAAACCTGGCTGGTGGTATATTGTCGTGAATTATAGGAGCATCCTTTGAGTTTGTACCTTCCGGATTCTGCGAATCTTGGAATTTAGATGATGTCGGAGAATTCGATTCAGAAATTCCTTGACTGAATTTTTCTTTCACTGTTTTTGTTTGCTTGTCCTGCTTATCATTCCTCTTGCTTTTGTCGAGCTTCTCCAGATCACCGAACTCAACTGTCGGTGCAAGTGTATCCGGGAGTTCTTGTACTCCCATAACTACCACCCTCTTGCTTTTCTTTTTCTTTTTGTAGGTCCCCCATCCCCACGAATCATCCTCTTCTGCCACAAGCTCTTCTGGCTCTATTTGTGCTTCCACGAGCTTTTCGTTCTTCTTCTTGGCGTCTCCAAACGCCCAAGAATTCTCGCCCTCAGATATCTTGAGAGTCTTTCTACCAGTCCCTGTATTAATTCTGTTTTGGGGTGGATATACACCATCTCCACCTCTCAACCCGGGCACGGGATCTGGGGTTGATGGTCGCTCTTGCTCAATTTCAATCTCCACGCCTTCTCCATTCGCGTATTCTCCAAAGCCAAAATCAAAAGCGTTCTTCATGGAATCTTCATTGTTACTGAACTGCTTGTCATCCCTCAATTTCCAAGGATGAGCGCGTCCGGTATCGTAGCTTTGTCCAAGACTGCCCCAATTTGAATTCTGGTCGTCAACGCCCGAGCTGTCTGGGCCAAACTTCCAGGGAGCGGTAACCTCAGCAACTGTTTTTTCTTCCATGCCATCCGCACCTTGCTTTGGATTTCCCCAACCGTAGGCATAGTCTGACTCATTAAGTGGTTTTGAGTCTGATCCTTGTTCGTCGAGCTGACCTACTTGCTTTTCAAGGTTTTTTGTTTTTGCTTGAGTGCTTTGGGTTGCCAGTAATGTCTGCGAGAGGTCATCGGGCGACTGAAATCCCTTCCTAGAGATTTGGGAGGTAACCTTAATAGGCGTAGAGGACTTGTCTGAAGATGGAAGAAGCTGGTCGAGAATATTTTCGTCTTCCTTCCAGCCCAGCCTGGTTGGTTCTGCCTTCTCAAAGAACTGGGTAGTATGAGATGCAAAAGTCTTGTCTGAAAATGGTTCTTGGTTGCCACGGGTATTTACGCTCTGTTTCCAGCCCGCTGCGCTTGCTCCTGCCTGCTCCTCTACATGATTAAGCACTCGATATCGATCAGATTCATAAATAGCGGCCGTCTTGACGCCATTTACCTCTGAAGCATTCGGTGCGGGTACTTCTTTGCTACCGATATCATAAGTCTCAGTGGTGTCTTTGGACTTCTTCTCGTCGTTCCCAAATTTGCGATCAGCAACTTGCTCAATGATTTCACCCGCCGTTTGCACCTCCACCGGATCAAGATCAAAAAACATGTACTGAGCGCCGACATTCCTATCTTTGTCGGAATCATGTGTATCAACTGGCTGTTCCGAAACGGAAGGCTTCTGATACCTCACCGGCATTCTGGGGCCGCCACTACTAGCACCATCCCCACGAATTTCACCGCCGTTCTTGTCGCCTTTTCTACCCTTATTTTCATCTTTCTCTTTTGCGGATTCCTTCCCAGGAACAAACTCGCTGCGATGTGGTTTTCTCGGAACTCGCTGTTCCGCAAATACAGAACCATGGAAAGAGCCTCTCTGAGGTACAATAGAATCGAGTACTGATTCCATCTCTTCCACGCCATCATGTTTCTCACTATCTCCATCACCGCTGATACGAGTTGGCGATTGAGTGAACCGTGATGCCATACCACTGACTTTTGGATGGTTCCTGTCCACATTGTCACTCGCAATCGCATCAGGCCCGGTCGTAGCTCCTTTGGTCGCAGGGTTACTTTTACTCTTCGACAAAATCTCTCCTATGTCGTCCGAGTCTTTCATTCCGGCGAGCTTCTTATCGGTAGCGATAATAGCCTCCAAGTCTTGTATTTTCTTTCTCAAAGCTTCCATTCCACTACCACCATCATCACCATCATCAATAACAATCTCTTCTTCACCTTCATTTTCTCCGTTATGTTTAGCCAATTGCTCTTTCTTAAAAATACGTGCCTCTTCCATTTCATCACCCGAGATAGAATGTCGCCTTCCGCTGTGGAGCCGAGATGATCTGGTACGCCCACGCCCACGAACCGGTGAATTTGATAAGCTTCTACTCCGTCTACGGCGTGAGGTTCCATCCATTCGAGATCTGAGATCTGAATCGATTGCATTCGAGACACTGGGGTAATATCTACTCCTACTCCTCTCAGTCCTTGCTTCTCGATAAGAAAGGCCCGACGGTCTAGAGGCATGGAAATCATCGTTCCAGTGGTCGCGAGGTGGGATTGCCGAAACTCCCGAAAGGTAGGAGTCTTCGTTCCAACGGTTGCGTGATGCAAATCTATGGTGGAGCGAGTATTCCGGTGGGGGAGGGTGCTGAAATGGAGGGAGGGCTTGGGGATACAGATATGATGATTGACGGCGTCTTTTAGCTTCAGGAATTGCGGAGCGAAAGGCTGTCTGGGGGATCTGCTGATAGAGGAGGTGGATCTTATGAGGGGTGGCAGGGTTTCTGTTGTAGTGATTAGTAGGTGGTCTGCGGAGCGCCAAATGATTGATAGGTAACTACGGTTGGGTCATCATGACTTGCAAAGAAATAATCTGAAACCACAAGATAAGAGTGCTTCGCTGACGATCAAGCTGTCGGTCATATCTGTGTTTTACAATTCAAGTGTTAGCAATATTCTCAAAAGCATCTAGATCTCCACTGTGAAATCAACAGCCCGAAAAAGCATTTAGTTATGAGCCTTCCACACAAACAATACTCTCAACATGATAGGGCTATGAGCCCATTTCCAAAACTCTCCACATTGAGCGGTTCAAATGAAAATCCACTTACTTCTCAAGCAATGTCTTCACACTAAAACTCCACTTCCACCGATCGATATTCCTAACCTTCATACCCCCATTCAACTTCAAATACCTCTCACCCACCTTCCAGTCCCCTTCATCTCCCTCCTTTCCCTCCTTACCCTTCTCCCTTGCCTCCTCCTCGACGACCCGATGCCACTCCTCCAGCCTCCTCCTACACTCCTGGTCATCGACCTCGCCCTTCTTCCTGACCACCGCCTCAATCCTCCAAAAGATCTTCAAGCAATTATCACTAGTCGTCCTGACCTGCCTCAGGGCCTTCGGACTAAACAACTTCGCACCCTTACCATCCTTCAAATTCTTCTCCTCCCGCTGCAGGAATTCACGCACGTGTTCGAGGGCGCGCTGCACGGAATCGATGCTCTCGACGATGGTGTTTAGGTCGGCGGCCGCGGAGCCGTAGTCGGTGATGAAGTTGTCGATGAATTGCGCGAGTTTGAGACTAAATGCTGCGATGCCGACGATGGAACCGACGGCGCCGAGAACGGTGACGGGATCCATTCGTGTGACTTATGATGATCAGGCTGGGGATGGGGGGGGGTTGTTTATTAAGTTAGATGTACTGTACGTGAGAGGGAGGATAAGGAGGTTAGTTATAATCATGTTATGGCGGGCTATCATTTGTTCATTTCATGGTTTAAAATTCATAAGCTTCGGCGCTATGGAGAGCAGTTAAAGTGAAAGAGTGTACAGGAAAATGAGTGTGGAGGTTGCGATGGTTCAATTTGAATGAAGTTTGAGTGAGAGGAGACGTGCGAGGCTGTGAAGGAAATTGAAATGCAACCTTCATAGACAGGGGTTTGCAGAGCTCAGCCGCGGTCGCGAGGACAGAAATTGAAATTAGACTAGTCGCATAGCGCTGAGGTACTCCTCACGTGCACTCTGTTCATCTTTTCGGAATATAATATTGAAAGGTGATGACTAAACACATTGAGAATTAAATTGGATTGGTTTTAGCGAACACTGGAACAATCGGTTGATCTACCTCATTAAGACCTTGCTCTTCCTCGTGATGGATCGTTCCGCTGATATCTACTGCGATTACCTAGGCAGTGTGGATATTATTCTAGCAATTTATGCCATTCGAGCAAGGATCCCCAATTGAGTACGATACCTAATTATAACCTTGGAACTTAACGATACCTAGTTCGAGGCTCATGAATACAACACAAATTGTAAAATACGTGTGAATTGATCGTAGCGATGTCAGTCTTGTATATCTCAGATCACAGCGCATTCTACATACTGGACAGGCCCCAAAAACACCCTTTTGCCAGCCAGCTATCAGTAGCGGCAGGCAATTGTTCACGTAGTATTCAAATATATAATTATTCAGTTCAGAATCATGTATAAAATTGACGTTTCCTATCTTGTCATGCAAAACAGGAAAACATATCTTGCAACCAACACTTTGCAGATTCACGTGACAGCCATTGAGACCTCAAAATCGCCTTGCCTTTCTACAGGGGGACTAGGTCACATATAGGATGAATGAAAGCATATGGCTAAGTATGTTATATCTCAAATTGCTTAATTCTATCTGCAACTTGCTCTGAGTTCGACTCACAGTGTTTCTTCATCGAATTCCTTCGCATGTTATAATTCACCTATCTACCCAGCCAGAGACACCTTGCACTTTTTAACCACTACCATGTATATAGAAAAGAAAGTATATTCACAGTAACCTTCATTCTCTCACTTTAGCGGACCAAAAATGCCATAATTTTACATCTCTATACCATGCGTTTGAGAACACGAATACCCACGTTGGGTTTCAGGCGTTTACTATCAGAGGATAGCGAGCTGGAAGGTTTTCTAACTTTCGACGCCTCTCCTTGACCATTCGGCGGTATTCTCGACGTCTGCGGGAATCGCCATTCAGTAAAAGAGCCTGAGAACTCACGAACCGCAGGTAGCCAGTGTGTGAACTGCCATATATCTGTTGCTTTGGGAAACCTGCCTGGGGCCTGTTGAACGAGAGGTGCGAGGTGATCGGCTTCGCCAAGTATGAAAACTCTAGTGTTTGGATCTGCAAGCATCTCGTAACTATATGTTGTCTCGTGTTCCAGCTTCTCGAGGCGACGATCGAGCCAAAGGATATCCAAATGGGAGATGAAGTGGTTGGAAGAGTAGTCGTGTGCAGTTGACTCCCATTCTCGAACCCATTCCCGGATGCTCCTCAGGCCTAATTCTCGATCGGCACGGATACAGCAGCTCGATATCAAACGGTTATCAGGACGGATGCGAGCCCTTAGAAATGGCGACGATAGGTTCTTGCAAATTGAAATTGAGGTATGAACAAGACACACGCACGGAGCGCAGTAAATGAATAAGTCGATGAGTGGGAGCTTGTTCTGAAGGAAAGCATTTTGCTCATTGCTAAGTTTTCCGCTCCTCTCAGTTAAGACTTCACGGAGGGCATTTTCATCTTCACCCATAATCGTTGCCTTGAGATCAATCAGCTGGTTAATTCGTTGCCACAAAGTGTTGCCGCCGTGTGTATTCCGGGAAGAGACGTCCCAAGATGTTGTTTGATAGCCGTCAGTCATTTCAGCCTGCTGTGACCCGAGTATTTGGACATTGCAAGGGTCTGAAGTCTGCAGCTTCGGGCATTCACTTGTAAGCACTATGAAGTCAATTGCAAGACCCACTTCAAACCAAAGCGAATCTGTAGCGCAGTCAGAACGTCACGGACTCTTTGTTTTTCTTCCTATCTTCGAATTGAAGGCTGAACATACCCAATTCAGGTGTGTCAGTAAGATTAGGCTGCAAATCCTTACGGAGATCTAGAGCCTCAGTCCCTTCAGTATCTCTCAGATGCTCTTCAATGGTCCTGCGATCGAGCGTCCCTGCTACAGTTGACTCTTTGACTGATGCGGCTACTTCAGAGTAAACCCGATACGAGTCCTCGGTAGCTTCTTCAATGATGCTCAGATGTGATATGTTCATGATTGATTCAATGTCCTCAACAATGACTCTGTCTTGTACCTCTCGGCCGATCTTGTTCAGTTCGAATAGTCTGTCGACAAAGTGGCCCAAGTCGTTGACCAGCGACTGGAATTTCTCTCTCTCGTAAACTGCCCATTTGGTCCTCTCGATTCGACTTCCTTGGATTCCAGGCAATTTTGCTGCATTTCGGGTCCAGAAGCGACTCGCAGATACACGGAAAATAGTATGACTTTTTGCACTCAGATATTCAACAGCTCCCTGTACAGGGCTGTCTAAGTTCCTCACTCCGTACGAAGCTCGCAGCTGCTCCGAATTCGTGAGCAGACTTTCGATTTGAGAAAGAATTCGTTGGATCAGCTCAACCGTGCGTTCATTGAGCAAGCTCTCGTCCTGCTGTTTGGAAGAGAAAAGACCGACATTGTCCCCCCAGATCAAAAGTCGTGTTTTTTCGATATCCAACTTTAACAATACAACTTCGACGTCTCTGTTGGCGCGCTGGGCGAGCTTGAAGTAAGTGAACGCGTCCACGCATGAGCTGAACAGACCGGCCAACCCAACAAGAAAAGCCGGCAACTCAAGTCCGGACATGGCGAAGAGAATCTATGCGTATGCTGCCCTCAGAAAAGATGCCGGAGCGCCGAGTCACAAAAGGAAATGGGAAAGATATTCGATCGACAAGATGATCGTACTCAAATAAAAGTCGTGACGGGTCAAAATCTACAACAGGAAATTCCCATGTCGTGGCCGAAATCATGTTCTATCAACAAAATACCTGTCAGCCATTAACCACCATACAATCGTTAACAAGAAACGGGCGCAGCCGCCACTTTCTGCACAAAAAGAGAAAACCATGCAGCCGTTCGGGATGCCTCGCGGTATGCCACGCAATTCGAATCAATCAAGTCGTCGTGCCCAGCAATCAGTCGGCCTCCTGGCTCCTGCAGCCTCGCCAAATCTGCTGGAGTCGATACATCTTCGCTGCATAGAATTTTTAGTGGCCATAGCGACGAGAGAACTTTGCTCTTTTTACAGCCAGAGAGCATGTGTAGTCTGAAGTAGCTGTCTGGTCTCAAGTCACCACCTGGAATCTAAAGGCGGTTCTGAGCTCTTACCATTGGTTTTTTATCATCATGAAACTGTCACACGGTGACTGCGACTGCTTTTTTTTGGAGCTCTCGGCTGTTGTTTTTGGACTTCGCCCGCCTACTATATACTGTTCTGTACAGTAGCATAGGAGGGCAGTGCTTGTGTCACCTCAACCTACAAGAGCTGGAAACCATTTTCGGGCAGAGAGAGAGGGAGAGAGAGAGTTTTCATCGGCTGAGAAGGGTATCCAAGGTCGTCGCAACATATTATTTCGTTTTATTCACCTGACCGAGGAGATCTTTGAAAGGAAAGGGAGAGAGATGGAGTGAAGATGAAGAACACGATTGGAAGAAGGAGGGTGCTGCTCTTTCCACAAGAGGTCGCCAGACATCCAAGGCTCTAGGAAACCAATCTCCAGACGCAACTGCTACTCTCCTTGACAGGACAGCACATCTTTTCGGAAAATGATATTTGGATAATGAATATGAGTGCTGGTGTCTACCAAAACGGGCGTACTACAGCGGTGGGGCAAGGGATGAACTGAAAGACACTCTTGAGTCCATTATTCTTTGTTTCCAGTAGTTGGGTAGATTAAGTAATACACATTCATGCTAGCGATGTTCATGATTTCCAGCTTCAAGTGACCTTCATCTTCTATATGTCCTTGTTCAGAAGCCATACTTCCCGTGCCATATCATCAGACTTGAAACCCACTCCATATTTATCACTTGCCATGCTCAAGAGAGCAAACTTGCCGGTATAGCCTTCCTTCCTCAGTTCGAATGCTGCATGTGTACACAAAACATATACTATGAACCTTGGCGGATGTATGGTGCTTAAAATTTTGCGCTCTGCAAGGAGACCGGAGAAGGCGTCTTGACCGTAACAACAGTGGCATAATTGTACAGTTCCCGAATTTTGCAAGACTGAGACTTGAGTTTTTCTTAAGTTTTGGAGCAAAGCTATTTAATCAATTTTCTTAGTTGATCACTCCTCTCTCCAACATTGATGGGGTCTTACCATCTCGTTCAAATATGTAGTCTAGCGATGGCAGCACAAAAGTTTTCAAGGGGCCCACCATTAGTTGCATTGGTGATTCCGTTCCAGTTGCTTTCTTCGGATCATTTAGTAGAGAAGCAGAGCCTAGTCTCGGGAATTAGATCACTAGTAGTGAAGGGTGTCAAGTGTATTGGCTCGCTGGAAGAAATCGGCATGCTTACCGCTTCGATTTATTGAAGCTCCCGAATCTGATTCTGATTCTGATTCTGACGCATTCGTGTAAGGTTCGCTGATCTCTACGATCTCACTTTTTGAAGCAGGTGTTTTGTTCGATTGTAATCCGCGAGCCAGTGGTCTTTCTACCTGAAGGTGCATTGGTTGGCTTTGGGGCAATGGTTCCTGGTTGATGGCTCGTTCTCCTGCTTCCCAAAAGTCGCCACTAGTCGGATTAGTATACGTTCTAGATTCATGAACCACTGGTATAACCGCAATCATTCTTACCTTTGTATTGTTCGGTTAAGGTTCGGGTGCTTACTCTTCATATGCCGATGTAAATGAGTGGAAGTACGAAGACCTTCAATTCTCGTGCATCCTGGGACAGGACAATAGAAAAGCTTTCGATGCCGCAGGCCGTGTTTTCTAAAGATTGTTAGTTGAGTTCTCGTGATCTGGAAGTGCATGTACTTTAACTCGGATGGGGTCTTGAAAACCTTGTGACAGGTTGGGCATATCAGCGTTGTGCGAGCATCGTGCAATAAATTTGAGGCAGGCGCTTTACTGTGCTTTCTTTGACTGTTCGAAACAGTTTTTGAAGGGTCGGATAATGAATTCGTACCATCTATAGGCACCTGGCCGAATTGTTCGAAGAAGTTTGAAAGATCTTGGGAGTCCCTCGAGGTTAAATGACGCAAGTTGCTTTGGTTGGGCTTGTAGCGATGATCTGGCCATGTACTGTGACCCGAATCGGATCCCAGCACAGGAACTTGGTTCCAGGAATCTGTCCAACTTTGTAGTTGTCTTGAGTTCACTTCACTAGCGCTGGCAATTGTATTTCGTGCTGTTGAAACTGATGGGTGGCTGTCTGGGCTCCACAGTGTGACAGCCTGCTGCTCCATCGTGGTTGGCGTATTGGGTACTTCATCCCCTGGCACCTTTTCCACAGGCTGTGGTGGTTTGAAGGGAGAATGAATATGTACATCTGGCCATCGAAATATTTCAGATATAGTTGCTTGTCTCTTTGTTACAGTCTGCTGACTTGCCGCTGTTGTGCCCGTGGCTGAAAACCATGTCGACAACGCAGGCAATGTGTTCTTGGGATGTTGGGATTGCACTCCTAAGAATCCATCGGAATTTTGATGAGTGAACGAGAGCCCGCTCCCTACCAGGGTCATTGAAGTGTGATCTTGGTCTGATGACGCAGCAGTTGAATGATGGACTTGCTGTGCATGAAAATTGGAATGTGTACTGATTGATGAAGAATTTCCAGGATTTGTGTAGTCGTGTATTTTGCGTGGTTCGATTTCCCGCTTTCCGGTATCACCTGCTTGCGAAGATGCTCTTCGCCCGCCTAGCGATCCTCTTTTATTCCATCCCAAGCGCTCGGTACCCAGCTTTTCTTTCGTTTGAACCCCATCGTGGATGTCATCAGGCAGCAAAGCATTTAGGGAGGTTCGTTTCCATTTCGCTGGATGCTCCAGCTGGACTTTTGGTCTTCCAGCTCTGCTGCGTTGAATCGTGATGCCACGCAAGACGCCTTCGGTATCATTTTTGAGATGAGTGCGAGCATGCTGAGCTATCCGTCAGTTTGATTATCCAGTCATAGCAGTCGGAGTTTCTATGAACAAACAGGAGAACAATACTGACAGCTCGCAGGTTGGTCACTTGATCAGTCTCATACTTTGAACACCACCCACACCGCGTTTCGCAGCGTTCGATGACGAGAGTGCATACTCCTTCGACCGGCCAGCAATGATCATGGCGATTACACGGCATTGTTAGAAAAAGACTTGCGGTAATTTGGAAGAACAAAACTACATAATAGAGGAGGGGGGTGAGTGAAGAGCTTTTGTATCAACACTTTGAGAAGCCCATCGCAGCATGCTCAGCCCGGAGGTCGAGGTGTTGTACCACCATGCTTGCATCTAATTGGCGTAAATTGATTGAGAATCGGTTGGCAATCAATTGAGAATTGCTGCCCTCGAGCCGCCCAGGCGGCCGCCAAGCTGCACCTCCTACCCCATATCATTCCGGGTCATTGGGCTGAAGTTGCTCATCGAGAACAGAGGAGTGTAATTTTCCTTTCCAATTCGCGTTTATTTGATAGTAAATCGATTTCACTCACGAAAGACAGCAGAGCACCACCCCTACCTTTCTCTAGCGAAGGACCGCCTCTGTCACTCAGGTGCAAACAAAACGTGCGTTAACCACCATCCATGATTTATCTCGAACTAAGTTAACAATCAATTAAATCGCAATTTCAAAATGATTCTGTATGGATTGGCCCTGTTCGTGAGGCTCGCAAGTCAAGAGCACCGCCTTCAAGAATCTAATGGTTCCATTGACATGGCCCTGCTCCATAAAGCTGTATTTAAAAGTCGCCCGGGTGCCCATCGCGACCAAAAGCCTTCAGTTTGAATACAAAACAAAGATTTCAGAGCTCAAAGATCAACAACAGTACATCTTACCATCAACATGATGTCAACACTAAGCCATTCCGCCTTGCAAGTCACGCCAAGCCCCTCGGCATCCTTCATCTCTTCCCAAACCAGTCAATCTCCAAAATGGGACTCCGAAGCTATATACCAACTGATCTTTGGTATTTTCATGGTATTTTTGGCTCTTCCAGGTGCTTTCGTTTCATGGCTTGTTCTTCGAAAACGGGTTCGTCCTGAAATAGCCAGGGAAACCTCCTTGGGCAAGTAGAATCTGAAATTCAGCCATACAAATTAAAAACCTGCTAACATTTCGGCCACCCGCAACAGAAGGTGGAAATGCAATTGAGATGGAAGATCAGCCTGAACGCTTTAATGCTCGTGGAAATGGGAATTTCTCCAGAGGCAAGTAATATCTCGTTTTTCTTTTGGCGTTCAAATGGATGGAGGACATGACAGTCAACTAACTTGCATGCAGTAAATACGACAGCGGAAAATCCAACAGAAGAGAATCGCGAAGTCATACGAACAGCTGCATAAGCAGTAGTTTCCAACGAAACAAGGCAAAAGCGGATGACGATGACGGGGAGCATGAAAGCAATGCGGCTTCGTGAGGACATGAACGAAAGAAAGGGAACACCACCAGCTTGATCGAAGGCATACTGTATATACCCAACAAATATGGAGTTTTTCGCGCAGGAATAATTCCGATAGAACACCTTCAGGCTGTTTTAACCACGGCTGGAACGCTCATCATCTGAGCTTCCTTTCTCATTCACAGGTCAAATCCCCACTTGAAGGTTACAACAGAGCAATAATTTTGTAAAGAACGCCAAAACATTCAGTCGTCAGCGTTTACTCGAATAATCTAGTTGAACCAGTTTTGGGCCTCCCAGTCGTGTTCTTTTGAATTGTGATGCCATGCAAAGCCCGTTCGATATCCAATATCTGACATAATTTTTTGGATCTTGAGATAGAGACCAGCGTGCTGTTTAATTCCATCCGTCAGTTCAATCACCACCAGCATTCACTTCGATAGAAAACAAATGGAATCTACACTTACAGCACGCGGATTGATCACCAGATTAATTCGTACTTTGAACACCACCACCTATATCGTGTTTTGCGGCGTTCGATGATGGGAGTTTGTAAGGTATTCCTTTGGCTCGCATCGTGAGCGCAAGGCCTTTGGGGGAAATCCTTGCAGCTAATATGAGGAGGCAAGCGAGGCCGAGGATGAGGACAAGAGCGAGAGAAAGAGGAGCCTCCATGCTGACTGACTATTAGACATGAATGCCCTACTGTATGAAATGGCCGCATGTCAGGAGCTCCTGCCCCTGCCTGGCTCTTGGGGATTTTCCACTCCCGGCTCGTCCTACGAATGAGATGGATCAAAGGTATCCTGCCGCTCTCATCCTGCCGCCCTGACCCAAGACACAAGCCCGCAACACTGAGTAGTTTGACCACTCCCATCCAAGCTATAGAGTCACGAAGGATGAAATTCCCCAGAGCTGAACAACACCCCAGTCCGCTGTCAGAAAGTTTCGCGATCTCTCGCTGGATGCGGTGTAAGGTGAGGAAGAAATCCACACTCTCACTGCTTCTATAACGCTAGCCGGATTCTAAAAACGTCTAGCGAAGGTGTCCGGGCGGGAAGATGGGATTCGGGGAGCGTTATCAGACCAGGGAAGGGAGAAGGCCAGCTTGACTATGGATTTTATGCCTGAGACATTTTCGGCCTGTTCTGCAGATCCGTGAATTCCGCAACTATTTCTGTGCTGCTTAAATATTTTATACTGAGGACGAGTATTGTGTATGGCCACACCCTTTAACTTTAGTACATTTAACTTTGAGAGTTCCCCCTTTGAGCAGACGGCCTCATCATCGAGACGTAGCTATTGGCTCCAATGGGCAGGATGACAATTTACCTCCCACAGACGTTGACCATGAACGAACATAAACAATCGTGGGAAGTCTTGGCCTATACAGCGGGTGGTTGCGAAAAGACGTTATACGCCGCAAATGGTCCTCTGGGTCACAGGGTACTAGCTTCGGTCTAGTTCGCCGGATCTGAGAACAACTCGCTCATCTCCCTCCTGCATGTTTTCCCCTTGATTGCTCAACTATCGAAATTACATGCGCGTACTCTTCAAGGCTGGGCTATTTGTGCTGCATCTTCGATCGAGCCTACGATTAAAGCACACCCTACCTCGAACATACGGACGCCGAGGTTGAAATTAACTTCTAAACGTGAGCGAAATAATGACCCCTCGGCAGGAAATTGGAGCGTACGCGGGCACTACACTTGTTGAGCGTTGTGCACAATCGAGAAACGGGGCTCAGATCAGCCCGATCTAAGTAAGGTACTTGTAGGCTCAGCGCCAAGAAATGCAAAAATGCTCGAAAAGTGCTCGTATTGAGTTACCAGGTATCAAGCAAGCTTTTCCTTAAGATGGTCCTTGTTGTTTTTATGTCGAAAAATTGAATTGACAGTTTCTTCACCTGAGCTGCCTGAGACAGGCTGAAGTGGTTGATCAAGATCGCGAAGTGTGGAAGAACCTGGGAAAGAGTAGTTTAGCGAAGTGATACTCTTCGACGCATAGAAAGAGAAAGAAAGGAGCAGAAAATTTACAGGTTAGATACAAGAGAGTGTACTTCAAAATACAGAACACCCCTGGAGAAGCCTCATCGTGGCGATCCGGGGAAGAGAGGGACTGGGGAAGGCAGTGGGCTGGCGTTTGTCCCAAGCTGACCAAAAAGTCCATTTGCCCAGCCGCAGTTCCCTATCCCATGCCGACTAAGATCAAGTGGAGCATTAGCGTATAGGGGGGAGGGTGGTTTGCACACCAAGCATTATTGTTGCAGAGACGATCTTGAAAATGTTTTGGCTGGCTAATCTCTTTGAGGGACAGCAGGGAGAATGAGGCTGCCAAGGGCAAGATTTGACATACTGTATCGTGTGCGATGCTTTTGTTTTATCTTCGTGTCCGAGCAAGGAAGAGCCCGAAGTAGAGAAGCTTTACTGGCCTGTGTCGAAAATTGGATATGCCCACCTGCTTGCGAGCTCGTCACCTCTTTTGCTGCGAGGCCTTGATGTAGGAAGAGGAGGTTAAGAATCAACAACCACTCTTTGCTGGACTTCGCAAGCTGTATTGTGGATGAGGACATAAGTCGGAAACGAACCCAATAAAACATTTGTACAGCCTGTTCACGTCAATATGCTACCGATTTCCTCAGCACTCGGTCATACGACGTGGCTGGTCGAAACAAGCCATCTTACCTTTTCTATCACATCTTAACTTATTCAGTCTCCCGAGTGGGAGCCAGAGGCCATTTATCGGCTCATATTTGGCATTCCGATACCACTATTAGCGGTTCCGGGTGCTCTGGTGGCACTCCTGCCCTCTGAAAAGACTTTCGAGCCGACGTACCCAGCGAAACTTCCTTGGGCAAGTAGATTCCGTCACATACTTGATAGGAATCTCACTAATATTTCATACAGCCGCTGCAGAAGAAGGAAGTGCAAATAGAGATGTAGTTCAGCCTTCTAATTCTTCTCGGAATGCTACTCTTCTTCCAGGCACGTGTTGTCTCGCTAGGTCGAAGGCTTTCAGCGAAAGATGATAGATCATAATCTGAAGTCTTCTTAAGCACATTCTACCACCCCTCAAAGCAGACCAAATTCCTCGGCGAATGGAAGTAAGGTCTTCATCACAAGAGCAAGCCGTTGTCGAGGTGAAGGAGATGTATTCTGACTTCGTGGTCATCGAAGCACGTTGCGTCGAAGCAGACGGAAGCATTCCAGCGAGTTGACTTGTGCACCAGGGAAGGCAATACGACAGGAGAGAAACCAGACGAGCGAACGTGAGGTGTTGATGACGGTGAAAGTCTGACTGACACGGATAAGTCTCAATCAATCACCAAACGAGTACTCATTCTCGACGATATTGGACAGCGCAACAATCGACTAAACATCCAAGCGTACTCTAGACTAGACAACAATGAGGACCAACTCAACGATCATTGTCCGCATGAGACCACACGCTCAAATGGATTTGTTGAAACTACAGTCAACCAGGAATCTGGTGTGGACCGTGGCCACATGCACCCAGCGAAAACGACGCGGACAGCACCAACAGAGAAAGATATAACAACGCAACAACAGATGATGATAACGAGGAAAGGTGAAGACATCGCGACTGTGTAAGGAGAAGTGTGAAGGTGGAGGGGTTGCCCTCAGGATTGTAAGTGAGAGAACAATATATACTACACCTGATAGACAGATAGACATTGAGTTTTTGCACGGGTTCAACTTCGATAGATGGCCTTCAGGCTGTTGGTCAACGGGAGTAACTATATGGTTGTGAATTATTAGGTGAGGGGAAACGGACAACGGGAAAAGTGGCTGAATTCATGTTGTGCACAGCGTCGCATCAGCCGAGGAGGAGGAGCTCCGTTGTTGTTCGTGTCGCAAAGCATATCCGGTCTTGCACTGTAGTAGATGGTGCGTCAGAATGGAATTGATGTCTTTGAGATGCGGAGAAATAAGTTTTTGTTGCTCAAGAGGTGTTTCGCGTTTGAGAAGCGGAACCAGAAGCAGAAGCAGATCCAGATCCAGATCAGCTGTTCCGTGTTCACTGGTTCACCGCCCTGGGCTCAAATCAAATGACCAGCAAGAGAGCAGGAAGAAAGAAGATTCATTCCACATTCCACATTCCACCTCCCACCTCCCACCTCCGAACAGCCTAGGTTTGGGTGGTGGTGGGCTTCGGTGGGCAGGAATTGAAGCTTGGAAGAGGGCAGAGTTTGGCCGGCTGATGTGACTACTTTCGACCATGGCCGCAGAGCAAGAAGATGGACAAACCTTTGGGCGGTTTCCTTGCTTCCGTTAAACGTTTTGCTGGTGGAACCGAACTGAGTTTCAGGCGTCGCGTGTGGCATGCGCGGTGTGCAGTCGTTGAGTTATGGGTAGCCGTAGACCTATTCTTAGGCACCTGTCCGTTGAAACTCTTCGTCCCCGCCGAAGTGTGGTGATGTGCTTGAGCAGCGGCTGCTTCAGGGAGTCTCGGAAGAATGAGTGTATGATGAGTGTATTATGAGTGTGATCTCTCGAGTTTGACGTGACCTTTGATGAGATCCACCTCGTCCACTTGCACATGGCGGTACGGAGGAACTGACCATCGGTGATATCGGTCATCAGCGCTATCCTGGTCAAGTGGCCGCCCGTACAGGACTGCAGCATCCACTTTCCTTATCCATTATCGATAGCGGTGGAGTCGGGTATGAGGTCAAGGGAGATGTGAGGGAGGAGGGGTCAAGGGAACGGACTTGGGGACAACATCGTTGCGGTGAGCACGGCGATTGCTGAGCCTGTGAGCCTGTGAGCCTGTGAGCTGGTGAGGATGTCTCGTGTTGGAAGCGGTATCATACAACAATACAGTAAGTAGGCGCTCTGTCTAGCACTGTATTACAGGGCAAAACAAGACAGGCAAACGTCCGGAGAGACGACGAAGACTGCTTTTTTCGTTCTCGAGCGTTGGCTGAGCAATGCTAATTAGAGAAAGTCTCTGGAGGGGTCTCGGTCTCGGTCTGGTTGAGCCGTGGAGAGAGAGAAACGAATGATGTCGTTTGTCTGCCGTTGATGCTAAGGGGAGTCTCTGGTAGGAAAGGGTAAGGTGCTGCTTGAATTCATGATGGCCAAAGTGAAACTGTGAAGCGGATCATTCATTCCCAGCCAAGCATGGCGAGAATGACGAGAATGGCGAGAACGGACTCACAGCAACTCGAACCAGCGGATTGTGAGATGGAACTTAAGAACAGCAGAGTGAGACCTGAATAAAGAAATGCCCTTCAGCATAAAATAATCCCTCGGAAGACCTTTCCAGCAGCCCATCAGCGAGGTACATAGCAGCACAGTACAGTACAGGAATCCCCTCTCCTCCTCGGAACGTGCGTGCAGCAGGCTTGCTTCGGCGGCCTCTACTAACCTTAGCACTCCCTCACTACTCCCGATCTCGCCTGAACGAATGGTTTGGATTCACTCTCCGGCCAGCCTGCTCCTCTCTTCTGTCGACCTCTCTCCCTCCTTCTCCCAAGCTTCACCTTCATCGTTTGTCATCTTCACCATTCTTTTGTTCGCATCCTCCCAGTATCGACACCCGTCAACGTCGACTCCCACACCAACAACAACGCCAACGCCAACTCCAACAACGACCTCCACCTCAACGCCCGCCCCTCTGAGCCCTGACTGCCCAAATACCTACTCACAACTCCAAGACGACAGTTCTCACGACTCCCGACCGGCAGTCCGACTCATCAATCAAACCACCACGGCCCTTCGCCATTGCGTGAGGTTGCATGGTTCGCCGGAAAGGAAGACCCCAATCAACCTGAGAGCATCCGACAAACAACTTCGACCTCGAAGTCTACACCTCGGCCGAGACAGGGTCGGCTCTCGACCATCCTTCACAATACAATAAGTGGTAGTGGCATAGGAATCATGGATTCCATGGACTTTACCATGGACGATGGGCAGGCAAGTCGACCACAGCAGCAGCAACAGCAGCAGCAGCAACAAGGTTCGGCCGCACATCAGTATGCTTGCAGCCAGGGATCGCCGTATGGTTTCAGACCGCCTGGTCAGATCGAAAATCACTCCCCACGAGGCCATACTCATCGCGAGGGTCAACACTACGATGATCTGCGGATTCATAAAAGCGGCTGTTGGAGTTGAAGCCTGCGTCATACAGCGCATCGGTCACCGAGTGCGGGCCCCTGAGGCCATCGCGCACTTTGCGTGAACGATGGGCGCTGGCGTAGCCCTTGGGGGTCAGGCCGGTGACGGCTTTGAACACGCGGTGAAAATGGAAGGGGCTCAGCTT
>JBAMDN010000614.1:0-30259 GCA_037074945.1 Tetracladium marchalianum | reverse complement strand
CCAATCTGTTACTCTTGGAAGGAAAACCAAACCTCAGCTGCATCTACACCGTGGCAGCATTTGAGATCGTGGGGGTGTTGGGAAGCCCTGCATAGGAAGGATGCAGTAGATTTTTGTAAAGCCAACTCAACATTACCCCATTACATAATAGGCATTCACTTATTTTGCACAAAGTATATATCTTCAGTTCAAATTATTTATACTTCGCCTTCTGGTTAATATTACGGATACTTGAAGTCAATAGGTCTCACTGTCAATCCCTGCAGCAGTCAAGCCACAGATGTGCCAAAGCTTTGCTGAAAATAAGGTCGGTCGGGCTAACGAAAATATCCCTGAACACGACAGCTCAGGTCCCCCAACTTGCTTCCTTTTTCCCCCAGACTGCCCTTCTGACCTTCAAGAAATTATATCCCAATCTCCCCTTACCGATAAATTCTAACGACATAATCGACCTCTCTCCTTCTTCATATCAAATCATCCTTACGATCACTATAGCACATCAACCGCCAACATGTTCCGCTGGTATGCATATTTATCCCAATTGAACCTGCCCCTCTCGTTCAACAGCTTAATTGAACTGCAATGTTAACCATATCGTCATTCCAGGTACCAAATGAAGCTGGCTACGCGCCCTCTCCTCACACAATCCGTCACCACGGCCGTTCTCTTTGCAACTGGTGATACCATGGCCCAGCAATTGGTCGAGAAGAAAGGTCTCAAGAACCACGAGTTCGCACGCACAGGTCGAATGGCTTTCTATGGAGGAGGTATGTCTAAACTTCAACAAGTTCCTTTCAACCAACTTGAATCACAAATTTTCTTTCTGTGCCTTTATCTTCTTTATCTCCCCCTCACTAACACCACCCTCTTCCAGCAATCTTCGGCCCTGCCGCAACAACATGGTTCAAATTCCTGCAAAACCGTGTCGTCCTCCCCAACAAAAACCTCGAGATTGCTGCACGCGTTGGTCTTGACCAAACACTCTTTGCATCAACCAACCTTTTTTGCTTCCTCTCCTCCATGGCTATCATGGAAGGCTCCTCCCCCAAGGACAAGCTTGAGAGCACATACTGGCAGGCGTTGAGCAAGAACTGGATGGTCTGGCCTTTCATCCAGATTGTGAACTTCAAGTTCGTGCCATTGCATCACAGAGTGTTGTTAGTCAACGTGATCAGTTTGGGATGGAATTGCTATTTGAGCTTTTTGAATAGTCAGGGTGGAAAGAAAGTTGAGGAGATTGAGGAGGCCGCTCAGGAGGTTGCTAAGGATCGTTAGATTCATTTGGCTGGCTAGAGGAAATAGACTTCACCGGCATGATAGAACGACAGGATATCAGGGAATAAACGCGCTCATTGAGATTGGGATTTTTATGAGACATATATGCATGGTACTGGTACTAGACATTGCAATTTGGAGGAGAGTTTAGATTATACATACGGGGATTGCTTCACAGCGATGGCGTTTGGGAAACTTGAAGGATAGAGGATCTCTTAATAGACTTCTCCTGCACACATATTAAATCTGATACTTTCATTTATCTTCCAAAAGAACGTTCCTTTGCATTTGGTGTGATTGATTTTACCATCAGTAATATGAAATGCCCCTTGGAGGACGGCCGAACAGTCTTGGTGTTGATAAAAATCTTGGTTGCATTTGTTTAACTGGTGAGAGCACTCCATTAATAGCTTCTGCCTTTTCCACAGCTCTGGCTCTGCCTTTTCGACATTTGTGCCAACGGTCAAAGTCATAGTTGTACAGCCAACTCTCCCACCAGATATCATCCCTGACTTAGCAATGTCTGTTCTCTTACCTCAGTACACCTCACTCCTCTCACCACCACCACCAAGCTCAGGCACCCACCCCTTCGGCCTCTCCCTCCCCCTAATAATCATCCCATAAACCGCCGTCTCAACCTTCTCCACACAAGTCCTCATAACCTCCATCTTCTTCTCTACATCCTTTCCCAAACCCGTTCCCCCACAGCTACTCGTATCCAACGACTGAAACGCGGATCTCAGCGTCCTCATATCCATCAGAATATCTCTCTTCCCACCTTCAATACCACCAGCACCACCCTCGCTACCACTCGCAACCTCATCACCACCCGGCAAAACACCCTCAGTAGCCATAGCAGTAATAGCAAATCTCATCAACTCCCCGACCAAATCAAAAATACCAAGGACGTAATCATCACCAGTCAATTCAATACCTAGGGGGAGGGAAGAGGAGGCTTCGGAGAGTGTGATGAGTCGTTGTGTCGTGAGGTAGTGTTGGAAGGAGATGGCTTCCATGTATTCTTGGATGCCGCCGGAAATTTGGCGTTGGTAGCGCCAGGTGCTGAGGCCGGTCAGGTCGGGGACGATGAGGTTGAATGATTTACTGGTTGTGATAGAGTGTGGGATGGTGCTGCTGTGAATTTTGGAAGGGATGGGCTTGTTGAGGGTGCGGACTCTGTGGGGGAGGTGGGTTAGCCTGTGGTCTTGGAGGTGGGAGTTGAAGAAGACAAGGAGAGTATCAAATCTGAGTGAAGCCAGCAAAAATCTAGATCAGGGAAATCAATTGAAGCAGTATTTCGACTCCAATCAATCTACCTGATACAAAATGATATGGCATCTCCTCAAAAGCAAGAGCAATAAACAAACACGTGATCACATACCTTTGAAGGGCGAAGATTCTGTGCAAACCAAAAAACTAATTAGCGAAATTCATCGTGTTAGAAGTACGAGGACATACATCTTCTTACTAGCAGCCGTGATATCTCTCGAAGCCTTAATGATGCGTTCTCTCCTATCATGATGCTCATCCAACTCTTTCTGAAAAACCTCAAACATCGGCATGAAAGGCGAGACCGTCTCGGTGGCTTCCTTCTCTTTCTTCTCTACGCCATCGTGAGATCGCTTCGTGCCTGACATATCGACTGCTTCTTTGGCGGAAATTGGGTTTTGAGGAGGTGGTAAGGCGTGAAGAGGGAGCGAGGTGGATGAAGACATGGTCGATTTGATACCTGGAATTTGTGACTTGACTGGGGGGTTGTGGAGTGGAGTTGTGAGATGGCTTGGCGGAGTGGGAGTTTATTTCAGCCACAGTGCAGCTTGACTTTGAGGGAGATGTATCAACAATATAAACTCAAAGAGAAACAACAAACTTGAATTCAAAAAAGACAAAAGAAAGGTAAACTTTCAATTTCAGAGAATCGCCTCTTTCGCCTCTAATAGGCCGTCAATTAGCTTCAACCCTCCCACTCACTCTCCCAATACCAGAATGTCAACATCCCCTTGAAAATTTACCACCACAAAATGCCACTCCCAACAACCCTCTTCTCCTCCCCCCTCATCATCTTCAGCCTCGCCACTCTCCTCCGCCTCGTACTATTCCTCTGGGGTCTTTACCAAGATGCCTACACCCCCCTAAAATACACAGACATAGACTACTACGTCTTCACCGACGCCTCACGCTTCATCTCACACTCTCAATCGCCCTACGCGCGAGAAACATACCGGTACACACCCCTCCTCGCATGGCTTCTCCTCCCCACAACCTCCTTATTTTCCTTTGGAAAACTCCTCTTCGCACTTAGCGATCTCGTAGCGGGGTACCTCATTATCCTCCTCTTAACCAATGGCCCTCCAAAAATGCCCATGTCGCGCGCATTAAAATTCGCTTCGATTTGGCTATTGAATCCCATGGTCGCTACCATTTCCACGCGGGGAAGTTCAGAGGGATTGTTAGCTGTCATGGTGATTGCGTTGCTTTGGGCTATTACGAGAAAGAAAGTGGTGCTGGCAGCCGTACTGTTGGGATTGAGTGTACATTTTAAGATTTATCCGTTTATTTATGCGACTAGTATTGTGTGGTGGATGGATGAGAAAAATCTTGGCTTGGAGAAGAGGAAAGGGGGGACATGGGTGAGGAGGTTTTGTAATATGGAGAGAGTGAGGTTTGGAGGGATTAGTTTGGGTGTTTTTATGGGGTTGAATTTGGTTATGTATTCTTTGTATGTCTCTTCTATCTTCCCTCCTCTCTCATATATCTCACAGAATATCATAAAATCTATGACTCAAAAGAAAAAGAAAAACAGCTGACGGACAAATAGATATGGCATACCCTTCCTCCAACAAACATACCTCCATCACGTCACGCGAATTGACCACCGCCATAACTTCTCCCCCTACAACACCCTTCTCTACCTCTCTTCATCATCATCATCGTCATCGTCCGCAACAGCATGGAACTTCGAGTCCCTAGCGTTTATCCCACAGATCTTCCTCTCTGCCATCGCTTTGCCTTTACTCTTAGCCAAAAAGGATCTCCCTTCAACCATGTTAGCGCAAACATTCGCATTTGTGACTTTTAACAAAGTTTGTACATCTCAGGTATGTCTTATCAATCTCCACACCTCCTCCTCAATCTCTCTTCCCCATCACCCTTCCTCCTCCTCCTCCTCCTCCCACAAACAACTAAACAGAATACAGTATTTCATATGGTACCTAATTTTCACGCCCCTCTACCTACCCTCCTCACGCCTACTACGCAACCCAAAACTCGGCATCACCACCGCCATCCTCTGGGTTGCAACGCAAGCAGTATGGTTACAGCAAGCTTTCAACCTTGAGTTTTTGGGAAAGAGCACTTTTGTGCCGGGGCTGTGGGGCGCCGGTGTTGTGTTTTTTGTGGTGAATTGTTGGATTTTGGGGATGGTGGTTGGGGATGTTGGGGGTGTTGATGATGGTGGGGAGAGGGGAGTAAAGGGGGACGAGGGTGATGTGGGTGTGGTTGTGGGGGAGAAGGGGAGGATAAAGGCGGGGAAGAAATAGGTAATTAGAAGGCAAGAGGAGGTTTTGAGGTTAGGATTGAGCTGGATTTGGTTGTAAGATAATTGAAGATTGAGCAGAGCGGGATGGAGGTCGTGAACTTAGGTTAGAGATAGAAATTCATCCAGCATTTAGTACTCGCGAATCACAAAAAGATAAGGGAAAGCCAAAGTTCAGAGACTGGCAGACTTTTTCTCTGGAGAGAAAGTCAACGGACGAACAGAAACATGCAATCTGACCAAAAGGGGATGTATGCAAGTTTAGGTCTTTAAGATCAATTTAATGATCCATTGATCTATCTCATTAGTCCGAACTATTTTAGATAGAGGAAGCTATCGTCGGTTGGTTAGTTGTTAAAGTAGGAGACGTTCATTAAGCTCGGCGAAACTCCAATTGCCGAAGAAAACCCCATTCCGTCACTAACACCACCATTCTTCCTCCCTAAAAGCACTAGAACTCCAGATGCGACACATCCCTTCCCTTCCCACCATGACACTCCATTTCATACCATATCATGCAAAAGCCAACACGAAAATCATCGAATAAAAATAGCAACTCCTCATGCAATAAACAAATGTAATCAACCAAAAACCAAAAACACAAAACAGATTAGGTATTTCCCCGCTGTCCCAAATATTCCATTTTGACTCCATGTACACCTCCATTCCATTTCTTTCTCCATGATTGCAAAAAAAGGGATAATATGAGGGGGCGAAACGCAAAAGAATATGAGTGAAAATCCAGGCTTTTGGGAGACATTAAAGCAAGCTGGGATTAAATCTCTTTGGTGGCAGCGAAGACAGCGGGCAAAAGGCGAGCTCGCAGGTCGGATGAATATATTTCATATCCAACCAACCCTAACTTACTTCGAATCAAGTAATCGTGATACCACCCCCAGACAAACTCGCATAATTCGAAACCTTGATACTCAATGGTCTCGTCTTTGAAAGTGTCGACGAACTCTGGAGCTGGCCATCTTTAAATCCAATATCGCCCAAACTCTCTGATTTCTCGACGAAAAAGGCGGATGGTCTGGTGCGTGCGAGATTCTCGACAATAGCGTCGCTCCAGATGCCAGTACATTTCTTGTCTTCGAGTTGGAAGTAGGGGTTTAGTGCAGGGATTTGCGAATCTGTAGGTTGACCAAGTTACCAAAAATACATAGATTTTACTGTGGGCGATGATGGACTTACCAAGATCGATGAAGCGGATTCGCAAGAAATCGAGTTGTTTTAATCGATCCAGAGACTTCACCGCCGCCAAGACCAAAGACTCAAAAGCCAGCACGAACGCCATATCAGTAACACCAGACCCATCATTCCAGAGATATGACGGCCGGCACACATTCTTCACCACTAAATCCACACTTTTCAGTCTCGTCTTTCTAGGGTCTGATAATCTGGCACCATTCTCAAACAGACAATGACAAATGCGACCGGTATATTGGAGATGTTCTAACGTAGGTATAGCTTTTGACATCTCATGACAGAAATGGGTGGAAAGTCCGACTTTCTTGAAGAATACAGGACAGATGGCTTCTCGTCGATAATCGGCTTCCAGCGACAGATTGAGATGCGTGAGATTAAGCGGTAGTTTGGGGAGGATCGCTGCCATAGAGATGTAGCTCTTCGATTTGGGTTTTGCGTAGGATCCGTGCCATTCGATCATATTGGGGAGGGCTGCCGCGATGTTTTGGAAGTCCTCATTTGATCTGATCAAATTCCACTGTCCTTTGCAAACGAGGGTTCTCACAGAAGGGATTCTTGGTAAGACCGTCCAGGCCGGATTGCGGAACTGTTGAACCATTGGAGGCTTCTTTCTATCTCCACCCTCCAGCGTAAGAATACAAGCCTCTGCAAATGTCATCTGAATAAATCGGAAGATCTCGTCCAATGTGCAGTTGTTCGACGGCGATTGGTATGTGACTGTATTTCCTATGTCCTGGACTGCACTTCCAAATCTTTGAAGACCTGGAGCAGCAGTAGGCACTCGAATGGGTCGATCAAAAGACGGTGTTTTCTGCTGGAAGACGGGGAACCAGATCTCGATGTGCTTAACGTATCGACAGAGGTGGGGATGTCGTAGGAACCACCAGTTCGCCAGCTCCACTGACTCTCTTGTGCCCTTGATCTTCAGATGACGATATAGCCGGTCCTGGATCAAATCGCGCCACGTTTCGCTCACAAGGGCCAATTCCGATACTTCTCTTCTTCGTGAATGTCTCAGAACTGTTCCCCAACTCCGCAACACTTTCATCTTCCCAGCCGCCGTTCTCGAAGAAGCAGATGCTCTGACGCCAAATAGGTGATCAAGAATGCATTCGTGGATTTCGGTAGGTAGAGCGCAAAGTCGAGACTGTTTCGATTCGCCCTGTATAGATTCAAACAGCCTGAACGGCATATCTAGGATAACATCTGTTTCGCCCGTGCGACCAGCGCAATGAATATCACCCTCCATCGAGTTCTGATGTGGGAACGGCGTACTCTGTGGTCTCTCAGGCGGGATGATCTCTTCTTCCATATCGTTACTCTTCAATTCTTCATGGGGAAGTGTGCGGACCGTTGTCGGGGTGGAAGGCCCAGGAGTGGCGGGCGTGGATGCAGTCGTCATGATAGGAGTCAAGGTGAGGTTTGTGTTGTGCTCATCGATGCGCAAGGCGGTATTGGTATCCATTGTAGCCGTAGCCCAGCGGTATATCGCCACGATTCTCGTTGATTGTTTGATCACTGCGCATGCGGTGGTGGGCGGTGGGCGGTTGGGGGCACGAGGCTGAAATGTGACTTTCGCTAGCCACTCCGGTTGGAAACGAGACGCCGGGGGCGAGTCGTTGGGAGAGAGGGCAGCGTAGGAGTGATTCAAACCAGTCGCTTGTGGTCTCCGAGATTGAGGATATACAACAGGGCTGTCAAGAGTCGGGGGGTGTCTGCAAAGAGAAGGGGAGAGAGATGGAATGCTGTTTCGTCGAGAAGACGAGGTCAAACAATCAATAATGAGAAACGAGGGTGCGGAATGGATGATCGGCGGATCGGAAGGTTTGTGTTGTGCCGGCTAGCGGATCGTAAGTATGTCAAAATAGATGTTTGTGATCGAAGGGTAGAGAAGGCAGGAAAGAGGGATTGCGCGGTGGTTGTGTTGGTTGTGGATGGGGTGGTTTTGGAGGGTCTTGAAAGTGATCCGGATGTGGGGTGCAAAGATGGTCTGGCCTAGTCGCAATCAAATCCACCACGCTTGTTAAGCTTTGCTGCGTCCGCGGTCTGGGTCCTCTATTGTTGTACCCAGTTTTAGGGAGGCTGGGTAAATAGAAACCTTTTATCTTCTGACCTATTACTAGAATTCACTGAGCAATAGAGAATTCAAATCAAATTCAGCATATTTATTTACTTTCATGGTAATCTCAAGTTTTGGGGGGCATCTGGCGATTTATATCAAATCTTGGAACAGACTCGTGTTGTCTCATTGAAACCCATGGCATATCCTACAGTACCTATTTAGAACCACAAGCAGTAATCGCACAGCCACATTGCCTATTGTCAATAACAATGCATGAACACACTCATTTCAATTGTCACTGTATGTCATAGACCACCTACTTCATCTCCTCTTCTTCGGTTGCGGCTCCTTCTAGTTGCGCACGCGATCAAATCAAGAGGTTGGCCACCAGAGATTCGGCAAGTCAAGGCGATTGAACCGATAAACTTTCCAGCCGCTGGAACTCTTTTTCTTGTAAGAGACAAGCCCAAGACATAAGTCACAAACAATTCAACCTCTTTAATTAAACAGAGGTCACCACAGAATGTTGTTGAGAGAGTAGTGTAAGAGGGTGAAGCTCTCATGAAATGTATGCAACTCAATAATCCAATTCCACCATACTGAACATATGCTTTTCATGATCATTGCCCCCATCGCTGGGATTCATTGCACATCAATATCAGCACATCTTAGGCACAACCGACAGTCATTGAAAGGACTTGAGTTGCAATTTGACATCCGTGCTAGTTTTCTCCCCGCTACAAACGAACTCAGTGACAAGGAAATGAGACCAACCTACCGTATTCTTGAAAATGAAGGAGTAGAACAATGCAAATCCTAACATCATTAAAAGTTCCTATATTGCTTGCATCAAACACGCCTGCCTGCCTATTTTACATCGCCTCCCTAGCTGGTCGGCCAACCTGATGCTTCGAGGGAAGCAAAAGAAATCATCGGTACGTACCACCCGAACAAAGCAGTAACAAGAAAGACATTATGGTATAAGAAAAAGTAGCACCGCCAGCATGCAAGGGCGAGAAAACGCAGGCGTGGGAAGATGTGAACGTGGGTAGGAAATTGAAGATTTGTCATTTACAGCTCTCCATGGCCGGACTTCTCGACAATTGCCTTGGTGGTCTCTGCTGCGATCTTAGGGAAGAAGTTGCCCTTCTTCACCTCCTCGAATACAGTATCGAAGCGGGCTCCTGCAAGGTATGCTCCTCCGAGCTAGGGAATTGTTAGCTTTTACTTGTCCAGTGGTGAGGGGAGTGACATACCATCATCGCAGAAATGACCAAGAGCGTGCCCAACACTGCGGCTACCATGTACAAGGACTCCTTCCGCAAGTCGAAGGCTTCTCTGCGCTTCTTCAACTCCTCGGCGGACTCCAGGCTTCCATCGCCATAGAGTGCTGTGAGCTTCTTGGGATCTTGAGATGGGTAGATTGATTCAATGAATTGTTCAATCTGTAAGAGGGGGAAATTAGAGTGGATCAAGTCAGGAGGAGATTTTTCATACCTTGGCACATGCGACACTAATCTCAACAAAGTTAGGGTCCTTTGGAGTGTTCTTCTTCTGTATCCTGCGCGCATACTCGCGGAAAATGTCACAGACAACGCGCAAGTTCTGTGTTGATTTCATCATCAACTTGCATGCATCTCCCTTTGTAATCTTGACGTTCTTCTTGAAAATGTCTGGGTTGCGGAAGAGGATTTCTAGGGTGGCAATGGCCATGGATTGTGGAATGGCGACAAAGTTGAACACACTCTGCTCCTTGATACCAGCCATGTAGAACAAACACTCGTCCGCATGTCTGAGACCGTTAAGAATCATCTCGGAACTGCATGCCAATGCGGCCTCGGTGTTCTCTGGCTTGAAAAGATCCTCAAAGTTGGTGACGTGCTTGGACCAGATCTCTCGAGGGTAAAATCTTCTCTTGTCGTCGAAATCCTCCTTGATGTCTCGGATAATGTTGGTCTTTTGCAAAAATTGTCCCATCGATTCCGCAAGTTCTGGACGTTGGAGAAGAGCAGGATTAGCGAGCTTGCTCTCCACGAACAATCTGGTCAAACCATCTCCAACCAAACCAGCAACATAATGACAGTAAAGCTCATAGTCCTTGATTGTGTTGACTCCCTTGACGTTGTGCTCAGCATTGTTAGCATAGTCGGCCATGCCATTTCCCATCTGCTTAGTGATATCCTTGATAATCTCCTTGTACACGGGCTTGATCTGGACGAACTCGCTGATCACAACATCAAAGTGGACCAGCAGTTCTCGATCCTTCTCATTCGGTCCATTCTCAGTGAAAGTCCATCCCTCGCGCTCAATTATAGAATCGAAGTTTCGTAGCAGTGGCTCCTTCTTTGCCAGGGGAATTGTCATATCATCTTCAATTGTATCGAGGCCGCGGAGGATAAGGTAGAAGAGGGTGACGGGAACGAGCAGCTCGGGGTGAAGTTCTTGGATGACGGCGCTGAAGCTTCGGCTGGTCAAATCAAGATATTTGAAGCATTCCTTCAATGTTGGCGTCTCCTTGTCCACCTTCCTCCTGTGGACTTCTTCGTGCCATGTTGACCTGCACTAAGCATTAGAATGTGCGGGCGCGCTGGACGTGGACGGGCTGCATACCATTGAATGATATCCCTCAGTTGATTGGGATGAACTGCATAGTATGCCGTATTTCGAAGCGTGCTGACGAGACCCATTGTGTTGGTTGTGTGGAGGAAGGAAAGGTAGAGGGAGTAATCAGGGGCCTGGAATAATTTGGGGCGAGGTTGTTGAAATTGAGTTGCCTGCAGTTTTGAAAATATCCCGTCTACTGCTTTGCTGGCAACTTTGTCTGTAATTTCCTACAAAATTCAGAGGGAAGAGACGCGACTTATATATGCTGGAAGAGAGTAGAAGTCCACAGCATTTCCTGTGCCCTCGTTCTTCTCTGGGCAACAAGGTCAGCAGTTGGAGTTGCTATTTACCGTCCAATTACACGGCCCAATCAGCACCAAGTAAAATGGCAGACGAGTTTGTGGGGCAGAGAGTCGATTGGTGTTCTATGGGTATTCTGAGCTTTTGTCCATATTCTTTACAAACTAGTTTCCATGTAGACATAAAAATGCATTAGTTAACAAAAGAGGATTGGATAACTTGCCATTCCTTCCATGTATTTACTAACTATTTTACCAGCATAGGTAGGTAGACGCCGTTGCTAGACCCATATATTTGGTCGGCTAAATGCCTCGCCCTCCGCCGGTCTTCCACAGAAATCCGAGCTCTCGGCTTCCTAGACCGGCAGAGCTGCTTCCGAATGATCCGTCCGGTCTGCTTCTTGGATTCGTAGTATATTTTGGAATAAGAGCGCCACGGAACATAGTTTGAAGCCGGCTTGGCCCAGTGGTAAGGCGTCCCACTCGTAGAAATTGAGAATCATGGGAAGATCGGCGGTTCAATTCCGCCAGTTGGCAGTTAGGCACTGGGGAGTTCAGCTTCCGCTTTTTTTGCTTCTGTTACCTAGTTTAGGGAGTATATACTCCATACAGTTTGAGGTTTTGGGAGTAAAAAGTATGACTGGTGAGTCACGTGCATCGACGAGCATTCACGAGCATTCACTAGCATTCACAAATATAGGACATACTAGCAGCTTTCTTTTGCGCCGAATTAAAATTAAACACCTTGTATACAAAGCATTCTATATTTTTCATTTGAATTTTATAATATTATATTTAGCATGTGGTGTTCTTAGCCCTATTACTTTAAAACGCAGTCTTTAGCATAGCCTCATGCGTCTGCCAATTCTCTTTTATCCTATTTACCACTTACCTCTTACGCTAATGAACATAGAAATAGGAATTTTATTAATTTCATTCTATCTTATTTCTATTTCATTCAACTTGGCAACAAGCTTACCTGAAAATCTAACAACTTCTGCTGCCTACTGCCCTGCCTCAGTGTCCCTTTTACAATAAATCGGGCTCGTCACAAGTTTGGTCCACCTGATTGATCCAGGCCACGTCCAAAGTCGAACTTTCAATCGCTGGATAATAACTAGGAATCTAGCCTAGGCCACATGATATCAAAACCTTAACGAATCTTCCAAGCCAGCACATCCGCCCAGGTAGTTTCATCTCGCAGAACCGCCTCTATCTTCAGCCTCGTCGGATCATTGATTCCTCTATGCGTGTGCCCAGACCAGTACTCAAGCCATATGCCAGCGGTGCGGCGAAGTTCGGCAAGCCGATCGCTCACGCTCACGCTCGCGCTCTCGTGCTTATGTATAATATGAGACCAGAGGCCTATAAGGGTTTTGAAGGAGCGTATCTTGGAGCAAAAGGCACAGATGAGCTCGGGTTCAACCGTCGGCGGTGTGGGGACTGGCGGTGCGAGGTTAGCGGGATCTAGTGTAACGTTTGAGTCAGGACAAAATTGTAAAGGCAGCTGGAATTCGAAGGTGGGGAAGGGATGCCGTCGTGGCCGTTCTGGTGGCGGACTGGTTGACCGTTAGCTACAGTATCTCACATTCCAACGCCGAGGGAATGAACTTACATAGCGACCACCCCTCGCGCTTGTCGGAGGACCGAAAACTGGATGAGATATGTCTCGTATGTCGTCAAGGCCGCATGCTAGCTCGTCAGTCGATTATAATGTATTTTTTGTCTGGGCAAAGACTTACCTGCATTAAGCATGCTGGTTCGTGCACATCACAATGCTTAGGAACATCTTTCCCTCCCGCCCGCAAGAATCGCGCGCGCTCGTGGCATTCCTTCCGGTCAAAATTCGTCTCGGCTATCTCGTAGATAATGTGTATGATACAATTGTCGTGGTGACAGAGGTGTGAGCCATGAAATGGCTTCCAACCCCCACACCCGAGGAAGTTGTCCAGATCAATACCCCTTGGAGGCGCCGCGGCCCAGCGCTCATCGTTGAACCATGCTGCGGCTCTAGAGAAGGAGGTGCAGTGATCCGCATACTCGTACACCTAACATCCGGTCAGTGCTGGTTACTTCGTGCCAGAGGGACTAACTTACAATTCGGTTGGACGGTCCCAAGGGGCACTTAGTAGCGTCAAATATTTCCAACAGGCGAGATGGCATCAGGGCTGCCCACTCTAAAGGGATAAGGATACAAGTGCCGCAGTGGTCCTTCCGAACTCCCCATGAGGCCAACAATGAAGACGCGAAGGAATCGAAGGCGTTCTTGCCGACCGAGGTCATCCAGGACAAGGCGCGTTGTTGCGTAGGGTTCTTCTTCGACCTCTTGACATCGTAGACAGGTAATGGCTCCAAGTAAGAAGAAGATCCAAGCCATTTCCGCTTTCGTACATCTGGTTGCGCTGGTTCAGATGGGTTGATAGCTTCGCTGGTCTGTGGAGGCTTTAGGGGCGTATCTTCTGGAAACCTATTGACTCCCGTTTGTGTCTGGGGCAGGATTTCCGAAGGGTTGTTGACTTCCGTCAGGGGCTGCCATGGTGGAAGATGTGCTTTGTTGAATGCGCGAATGGCGGAGAGAATTGATACGTGCAATGCTTCCGGATCTAAACTTTCCTGGATGGAAGTGCCGTGCAATGGTTGTGTGGAGGTGACAGATAGGATTCTAGCTTGGCTCGCTTGGTCATGGCGAGGATCATTGGTGGACACCAACGACTGTTCATCTCGAGCATCTAAAACCGCAACTGGACGATGGATCACGGTTTGCTTTGCATGTTTGTCCTTGATATGCCTTTGGATATTCCACTTTCGATTGGAATATGCTGTACATCTTCCCTCTGTCGCACTCACGTAAGGACATCGATAAACCACCTCAGAACTGTTTTTGCACATAATCGGCTCCATCTCGCCATGTGTTGCTCACACGAAAGATCTCGAGGTTAACGTTGGCACTACATCCCTTCTATGTTATCGACAGGGCGTTGCATTGGATTAATTCTTCTTCTTCTACGCTTTTACCTCGCTTGCAATTGTTGTGTTGCATCCCTTCGAACATGATCGACGAGGTTGCTGGACACTTCTCACTGTCACGATCTCCGGCTTGACTAAATTAGAGTCCATGGATCTACTATCCTTGGTCTGGCATCAACTAGGCCACAGAGATGGCTTTCTCTGCGGTTCTTCACCTGATACACACGTTTATACGTACGTCACTAATTTAGAAAGTGTTAGAACAGAGGCGTAATGTCATCGCAGGCCAAACGATTTCTCACATTGAATGCTTTGATCCTCGTCCGCACTCACTCGCTCCAGCGGCAGGCTTTTGTATTCTTGATTAATATGATTTCATTCCCCTCGCTGTGACGAATGCTGGGATGCTACACGTGTGAATCTGGCTTTCATCTTTCTGCGATTGCCTGCAAATCTCCGGCCATCTCTTTTGCCCATATCGTACACGCGTTATTACAGACGCTTGATTGAATATTGCCTTTACCTTCAACAAGGCAGCTTTTCTTCGTCTTCTCGTTGGTTTTGGCGTTTTTGTTTCTGTTTGTCTCGCTGTTTTCAGAGCTCTACAATCTTCAAAACTAGTTTAAGATTCTGTTGTCTTCCTTATTTCTTCTGTCGAATTTTCATGTAACCCCTTTGTATTCCTATTTTGTTTTTCTGTATGTTTCTCCGTGCTTTCTGCATGCTTTTAATGATCTCTTCGAGCGTCGGGCTTTGTTTCGTCGCCTATATTAACAGAGGAGTAGATTTTGAATCATAGAATCTTTATCTTCTTCAGACATCCAATCTTCCATATTTCGCGCCTTAATCGACTCTGTCTTAGATTAGCAAGAAATCCTTACTCCTAAAATTACAATGGCCCATACGGATCCAAGCCCAAATTCTTCACCCACTACGTTGACACCCCAAACCATGTCACCCACGTTGACATCTGAGACTCTGTCACCTAACATTGGAACGGCCGATGCTGTTTCGCCCGTTACACTACCTGAACCTGCGATACCTATTACTGTAGTCGAGACAACATGGGCTGAGCTAGGTCACTTCCGTGCGTCTTTTTAGCTATCTCGTGCCTCTGACCTTTGCTTACATACTTTAGGACACAAGGTCGGCCGCCGACGAGAGTTTTCGATGTCGGGTGTACACCGCCGTAGCATACTTCGGTTCATTCGCGATATACACAATGTAGTATGGTATTCCTTTGGTGGGCGATTCTCTTCTAATATTTATAGCATGATCCAGAGGCAATCCGAGTCTTGAACCACGCCAATGGCAGACCAGCCGGTTACCTTCAATCGTATATTTCTTGTGTCTTGTCCCCTTATCTTGTGAGTTGCATCTCGAGCATCAAGGTCAAATTTCCAACTCTTTTTTTATGATGCGGACGCTATCCGACTCAGCGGCCGAGCAGTCAGCACGGGTAAGTGGATGGGACAAATAATTGTGACAATCTACGCTCAATTGATTAATGGTGTTGAACACGTTTCTCGAGCCTCGCTCATCGCTCAACGAATCCCCTTCGAGCCTGAGACACCCGAGGGATCTGCTTGAAATTACATTAATCAAAGATTGGACAGAGTTTGAGATGATGGGCGTGTTCTTGTGATCACAAACATGTGTTAGGCAGGAGTTTTAGGATCGTGTGTACGGCTTTATTGTCACGGGTATGGGCATGGGAGAAACGGGAATTGTTGGTGCTGGTGGGCCATGGAATTTGTTGTCACAGACATGGGCATTACGATAGTTCAATTGAGTTTCGGTTGGATTCTTTGTTGTTCTCTCTTTTATCTTAACGGCTGCCATAACAGTCATAACGTGTATTCGCGGATTTCGGATTAGGCCCATGTTATTTGCCACAGAAATGTTAGCTTGCGTAAAAACTAGATAAGTGTTAGTTGTCTTTCTGCGTGCTTGTAGTCTAGTTCTCTATAGTAGTCTGCTTCTATCTCGATCTTTTTTTATGTAACTAGGCTTAGTATCGAAGATTCTCGGGGGCGCTGACTCCACCTGAAAGAGCCCGCATGCCAATCTAGATCTGAAGCATGATGTCTGGAACAATAGCATGAGATCGGTGGAACGATCTTGCTCTACACTCTTGCCACGTATCAAGTCCTTGTGTCTCTAACTATTCATTCCACAGCACTAACTTCTGATAGTCGAATCAGCTTCGAGTGATCCCGTGAGGCCGACCTCGGACCCGAAGGTTCTCTAAGCTAGTCTCCGAAAGATCGAGTTCAATCTTTCCATGAAGTACTTTTCTGGCACTGACGTCCTTCCTCGTGAACAATGCTTCAACCGATCTATACGATCCTATTTCACATAACCACAAGCCCCTTAGGACACCCTGTTTACCACCCAAAGAAGAACGACTTCTGCGAAGCTACAAACAACGCAAGAGCATAGCCTATATCACTCCCGAGAGGGCATGTCTGAAACCTTAGAGGACATCACGAGAGCACGGCGCACAACGTATAGTACTCTTGAGACTATACATCTAGATGTCACAAAGAATCCTCCACCCATACCATCACCACACCACACATCTGGGAACCCAAAACCCACCTCGAGAACATGACACCCGGCACTGTCCACAACAAAAGTCTGCAAATCAACAAGGATTGCGAGGGCACGTAATCCTTCCCACATCGCACCTTTGGGCGTTCACGAACATCTTAACACGACTATCGCGCCTTCCGAAAATAAACTTCACAACCCACCACAAAAATCATATCACACGACCCATTTCTCATAAAACAACTCAATATAAACACCAGCTCCGACGATGTCGTAATAGGAGCAGGGATCTTCGGCGCCCAGAATTAACCACAAGTGCTCTGGCTGATCCCACAACAACTTAAGAGGCAGAACAATGAAAGGTGACAGGGGTCGTATCCCTGCTGAGACTTTAGGGGACCACGTCGAGCTCTCTGGATAGTCTGGCCAGCTATTTAGGGAACTTGATGTGGGAGCCGCGGTTGAGAGGTAGCGAGGAGGAGATGGGAGGCGTGGCACAGTCTCCTGTCGAATTGTCTGCTGCTTCTCGTCCGTTGTCGATGCATCAGGGCGATAGGGAGAACAATAAAGGGACGCTCTTTTCTTCACAACATCATCATCAACTTTTACAACGAGGGAAAGAGCTGGGTGGGACTGGTGACCTACAAAGGGGGTCACCAAACGCAAATTTTTGACAAGCAAGAAAATCACGTGACCTATATAGAGTGAATAAATTGTCTTACCTGTCCTAAACTCCTAGATCACGACTGCTATGTTTGCTTGTGATTCACCTTGTTTATAGAATAAAACTTAGACTAGTGTTCCAGGTGCGTACTCGATGTGTTAGTCGGTCCGGACATTGCTGGCTGTGAGCTCGCTTAATTATTGCCTCCGGCAGGGATATTGGTGGTGGTGGCACTTTGGGAATCTAATCTCATAGAGTCCGAAAATCACAAAACACCAAAACGCCAAAACGCCAAGATACCACTTACCTGGACGTGTAATGTTTGTGCCGAATAGATAAAAAAACGATAGAATGACTCATTTCGCTAACCCAGAATATCGAGAAACCGCATATAGAGAACAAGATTAGTGATTTCTACTTAGAATTTTGACTTCTTATGTTTCTCCAATTCACCAAAATCACCAAGACCACCATAATTCAACTTTACCACCACCACCTACCTAAACATGTAATCCTCGTGGAAGATAGACAACAAAATTAAAATGACTAATTTTACTTATTCAAATTTTCCAAAAGCCTCCTGTAAGGGATGAAATAGGGGGTTCAATTGTACACACTCATCGTCCACAAACCAGCCCTGGCTTACCTAAGCATGCTAGAGAAGATTTGAAAACACTAACCCTCCTCTTTATAGAGAACTTTTCGACGTTTTAAATTAGTAGTACTAATATTCAATCTACTTAAGCTATCTGAGAGGAGCATCGTGTATTTAGGCGAGTAGTGTTTGTTGGTAGTGCAATTGAATTACAGTGGGTTTGGTGACTGTAGTGGTTTTCAGTTTTTTGATTGCCGGACCAGAATAATTTGATGTCCCTGAAACCACAAAAATAGGATTTTTATCCCAAAGACGACCATAGACAGCTCGATCCAGAGAGATCTCTCAGCGCGCATGCATGAAGTTCAAGACCGCACTCTCCCAAAGGGAAAAAGGGAGACTCGCTGAAATCTATTCCTTATCTACATTTCCCAATCACCCACAAGATAATATCTATGAGTGTTGTCACCTAGCTGGTGTTACCATCAGGTTCATCAATTAGAATTCGTCATAAAGGTCCTCTTCATCTTCCACTTCCGAATCATCTTCCTCCTCGTCTCCTGACTCCCCCAAATCTAACTCCTCTTCCTCCTCTTCCTCCTCTTCCTCCTCTTCCTCCTCTTCCTCCTCTTCCTCCTCTTCTTCTTCCTCATACTCATCCTGGGATGACTCTCCCCGCACCTGTCTGCGCGGTCCCTTCTTCTTCCCTTGTATAATTGACTTGCCTTTGACTGCTCTTGACTTTCGGTCCGTCCTCAGAACTTCGCTGGATGTGCCGGGTTTGTCCAGCCTTGCGACCGTTGCTTTGACACTTGCGTCCGTTGGCGTACCATTTCGAGCCGATTTGAAGCGTGCAATAAGTTGGGAAATAGGTTCTGTCATTTCCTCCGCGAAGAACTCCTTGCCGTTACCCCACGAAATCCGCGCAGTAGCCGAGTCTTCGTTGTGGCGAATTAGACAGCACTCGCTGTCATCATGCATGTCCGGGGATTTGCTCATGATTGCCACGATGTTTTCCTCCGCCGACCTACACGGCACTATAGCCAGGTTGTCGTCCATAACGTGTATTTGGAGCCAGACGCTTTTGGAATCATCACGGTAAATCAGAGCAGCCACTTCTTGTAGAGCTCCCTTCCACAGGTGAAACAGTTCTACCATAGGGTCAGATTCGTGCACAGCCAGAAGTAGATCTCTCAATTGGGTGAGTTCCTGGTCCGGATTGAACATCCTGATGACAGCCCTCTCATAGAAGAGCTGCGAATCGGCATCCAACCGTGACCACGCCTGATCGTTAACATTCTCAGATAACGCAAATATATCTTCACCAGCAAGTTCTCTGAGAGCGTCCATTGCACCATCTTGGTCGTCATGGGAGGTGTGAGAAGGGGACATTGAAGGATCTAGCCGCTTGAATAGGGATAAGGTCGTCAGACCATCCTAGAAAACATTAACATGCACGATCATCTGATAAGAGGGGGTGTACTCACGTGGTTGCTAAAAGGGGAAGACTCGGAAATCTGATCATTATCGAGGCAAAGCCACTTCGCGTTCTCGTCCTTTACAAATGTAAAGAAATGCTTACTGTCAGGCAGACGCTGGTCATTATCACCAGAAGCAGTGGTGGTGTAACAGAGGTCAGCGATGAGTTCATATTTGGCATGTGGTTTTTCGCGGGCAGAGCTGTATTTCGTCAAATCTAGTGTGTCCTGGTGGATGACGCGAGAGGATGTGCCCTCCGCTCTCGGGACGTGGATAAGCAAATACGAAGGCAATCCAGTATACTCTGGGGTCGTTTCGAGAAGTCCATGGCCTGGGCGATGCTCCCTGCAAATATCGGGACGCGGGGTGTCGCTTTGTGTACGAAGCGTGTGGGCTACTAGAACCGACATGTACTCTTCGCGTTGCTGAAGGAACGAGGAGTATTTAACGGCTGGGACTGCCAGGGTGTGGACAAGCTGGGTGGTGTGAATCTTTTGTTGCGTGTATCTGACACTCTGCTGTGGACATTTCGGGCATCGCATAGTCACTCTATTGTGCATATGCTGCTCAATTCGTGAGAAGTCGAAGGGCATGGTTGAACGCAGATCGTCCAAGAGCCAGTGTAGGAATTGAAATGCATCGCTCGACTTCCCTCCAGACCAACAGGGTTGTTGAGATGAGTCTTCGCCTCGCGAATCGAGTATGGCTCTGTACAAGCTCTCCGGGAGGGTCATGAGATGAACCGAGGATACGGGCTGGTGGACTGAGACGAGGTTTCGCAGCTGAAGGGCGTGAAACACGTGCTGCAATTCACAAACCAAGGCTAGTCTCGCTCGATCTGTGCTCTTATCGCTGCTCTTCTTGAGGCGACCATCGAAGTTTATGATTGCTTGTCGGAATGGGTCGATCGCAAAGAGGATCTGCACCACGCTGTGCAGCCAGTCGCATCCATTGGGGTTTACCAGTCCTCGACGTCGTCTAGCAACAACTCGTGGTCGTGCTTCATGATCGGGCACAGGCATGGGAGGAGTGCTGTAATTTTCATCAACAGACCAGGGTGCATAGCGGTCACCATGTCTATGGTGCGGTCTCAGCAAGGTCTCGGGCGCATAGACAGTCGAGGGAATATCGATGTCCAGCAGGTGCTTTCGTAGCACTTCTAACTCGGCCTCATCCGCGTCGCTCTTCAAAAAATTAGTGATGGCGGCCTCGTACTCAAGATTGTCGAGTTCTTCGCGATAATCCTCGAAAGTCAACGGCCGTGGGGTAGTCCACCCAGATCTCAATTGCTGATTATTTTTGAAATGACCGATGGAAAAGCGAAAGGCGTGACCAATATAGATGCTGAGAGGTAGGCGGAGGAATTCTTCTCTCCCGAGACCTAGGTAGCGATAGCATCCGGTGAGAAAGAGCGTCTCAGTGCTGTCGATCTGTGGCCATGAATAATTAGCGAAACCATCTAGCGGGACAGGGTGTTTCGTGTTGTACCTGTGGCCATAGATAATTACACAAAATCCATTGCCGGAGAACTCGCTCTGTGAACATGATCCAGCATGTCCAAAACGACCAGTCTTCTGGCATAGCAGAGGGATGTGCTGGAAATGGACAGCCATCTGGGCCTCTAGGCAACGTCTTGCCGGCTTTTTCTTCCATCTTAAGGATGATAGGGTAGATGCGATCGGACCACCCATCTGGCTGGCCCTGCCACTCCCGAGGTGGACGAGGGTTGCCAGAGATATATCGCCGTCGCGCCAGGAGGGCTTCTCGAGTGCTGCTATCAGGAGTGGATCGGACCCAGTAGTCTAACAATTTGCGAAACTCTGCTTTACTGGTGGCTGGTTGTTGCAAGCGAGCTGCGACCTCTGTAGGTACTCGGGAGCGGACGAGGTGAAGATTGTCTGCCTGTTCCATCAAGCGCGCGTATAGTTCCTCCTTTGATACTAGAGACGTGACCTCGCATGGAAGGAGGTGACTCAAGCAAACCGCGATAAGATGGGCGTTGCCCTTAAGAAAGTTCCTTAACCCTAGGTTCAGGCATAGTGTTGTCATGGCAAGATTATCGCTACAGTGTATTGCACGAACCCAGCGACCCTGCGAGTCTTCGTACTCAAAGCTGCGAGGAAGTTAATTGCTCTTATTGTTTCACTAGAGAACCCTTGAACTTACAATGGCATAACTGCATCGACGCTTGCCGCCATGGGGCGTCGTTGTCTTATATGTTCCTGTTCCAGCCACGGAAGTGTCGTTCCTTGGGTGTAATCATCTTGCCAGACCCACTCTCCGTCTCTCTGAAATGGTTTGGCAACAGCCTTCCACGTACGGTCGACGGCCTGTTTGTGATCATAAGTTTCATGGTCGGTGCGAAGGAAGCGCTCGTCTTGCATCAAGGTTTGGAGCCGGTAGCGTGCGTAGTACATTGGCGTGGAATTATGTCTGTCTATGCAAAGGTCAGTAAACGTGTGGGTGACCGCCAAAGGGACCCACAGGTTCTTCCTTCCGCACAACGACGGCACACTCTTCTACAGCTGTCAGAAGTGCCTTCTATGGTTGATGTATCCAACGTAGGGACTTGAAATTCGCTACACAATGCCATCCGGAAGCAACGCTCGCAATGATGGATTGTTGACGCCCTGACAATTTAGCACTTGGAAATATATGGGCTGCCTACGTGACCTACCTTTCATCCTCAGAACATCGACATGGAGGTTCAGTGGGATCTACTTGTTTAACATCTTCGTTGAGTGAATCCGTAGCAGCTGCAAGCGCGGTCCACGCGTCTATAGGATCGGCACGCGAGAGAAATCCATCCTTGCCCTTGTCGAGAACAGTGACGATGTGAGCGCGCTCGATCGAGCCCAGAAGAACCCGTGTGAGTTTTCCTTTGAGCATATCACTCACGACATATGAGGGAGTGATGTAGGTACACCGTGCTTCCGGTCGCCTAGTGACCCAGAATAGCCCTCGATGGTGATTGAAAGCTATGCATAGAACATTAGTCTAGCTCAAGGATATAGAGATCTGAACTTGAACTTACTCTCGGGGGTGATTGGTGGTTTTTTGAACATGTGCCGATAGAACTTGATGAGCGTGGTTGCTGCAGCTTTGTCGATGACCTTGCCGAACATCTTCCAGCTAATGTACTTACAAATTTGGAAACATATATTGACTCTATCATCTGGGTGGGGCTGTTGGACTAGTTTGTGGCCGGAGCGCTTTTGTTGCCGGTCTGTCCAGATGATTTCTGCTGGAACCTGGGGTACGGTCATGAACGGGGAGAAATGGGCGGGCGTGAATTCAGGATCCATCCGATAGTACCTCAGCGTGCCTGGCTCATACAGCGCAAGTTCAACATTCATCAGGTTGACATCTTTATGCTCGCCCGCTGCTGTCGTGACCCAACTGTTCTTTGTCAGGAGAGGTATTGGGTGGCATGTGGGAGTGGTGGTTTGTATGGGATGTTTCTGTTCCCCCGCCGACTGCACCTTGCGCTTAAGTCTCTCACAAACCAAGGCGAGAATGGTTGTCTTTGAATTTCTGGAGGTTAGTTAGCGATGTCCTTGTGTTGGGTTGGGAAAGGGGTTCCTGACGGCTCGAAACGTCCGGGCCAGCGCCGAAGCAAGTAGATGATCTCATCCGCGATTGCTTCGACCGCCGTTTCTTCAGGATAGAGGCTGTGTGGCAGGATGAATGAGTTGTTGACTACTGGTTGTGGGGAAGGATGTGCTAGCCTCTTGATTTGAAGCGTGTTGCCCTTCTCAGGGACCTGGAGCAGCAGGGTCAGTGTTAAAGGTTCAGGTAGATGGAGCCGGAAACCAGTCCGCTCACAGATGACAGACGTACCGCTGTGAAGTTGATTTTTGAGACGCCTCGAAATATTTCACTCCCAACATGCGAGTGTACATGTTCTCGATGCTCCCTTTGCGCAATGGCGTCGTTCGGTACGACCTGACCACATTCATTGCAAGTCGCCTCGACGGCTTTGTATGGAGCTGCGAAAAGCTCAATAGTCCAAAAAGAAATTCTCTTCCTCTCTCTGAGCTCCTCTCGGCGTCTCGCTATGTCATCTTGTGACAATGGGTCTTGGAGTCCACGACCGTCTGTGACGACATTGATCTGCTTGTCTGTTGCCTCAATCTCATTTCGATAGCGTCGAAGGACATCGCGATACTCTGCCCGTATAGAAGTACTCCTCTCTTGCCATGCGTATGGTGCTATCCTGCGTCGTTCGGTAGGGGAAAGAAACATCGTTCTCGCGACCTCGATATCGGGCAGGGGGTCGGGCAATTCTTCGCCAGGTGTGAAGGTAATCTTGCGATGCATCGGCGGATTTGGTTGCTCTGGCAGATCGAAAATATAATCAAGCGTTCCTGGATGGATCTTCGGTATAGCCGCGAATGGATTGCCTTCGTGGGGCTCAAAGACGAGAGAAGCGCGTGCGGCATTCAAATTGTGTGTGTTGTATAGTTCAGGGATAGCAACAACCTCCGCGCCATGGAGGGTTGTGGCAGCGACTATATTCCGCTCAGGGTTGTGCACAACAATATTATCGATAACTTACCATGCTGCTCTGTCAAAAATCGCAAACCTCCGTCGAAAATATCCGTGACTGAGACTTTCTCATGGACCGTCTCCCCCTCGAGATTGACGGTGGTCGTGCGCTTCCGGAGTCTACGCTTCCTACGCGAGGCTCGCTTCTTCAGTTAGCTAAGGCACTCACCAAGATGAAAAGAACGGTGCTTACTAAGAAGGTGGAGAGGCCTTGTCCATAATCGGAATCGCTTTCGTAGTCTCTTTCAATGTCCATTGGATCGAGTTGATCGAGGTCTTGGAGTGAAGACATTTGAGATGATGTGTGACCTTCACAAGTAATAATTAGTCAACGACTTAAATTGAATGATTTCTGATGTGATAAACTGACCACAACTTGCACCCACACTATATAAGGACGGACGGCCGTGGAGCTGTGTGGGTTTGCTGGCAGCATGAAATGTCAAACGGCATGCAAGTAGTTTTCGGGCTAAGAGGCAAGAGCATTGCTCCCGCTTCAATAACACAAGGCCAATACTAAACGCACCGCACGATGCCACACACCTACCAAAAAATTACAAATGGCGAATGGAGCCGCCAAAACTCGCGTGGCGGGAGAGAGCGAGGAGCCTGCCAGCCGGGTAGAGGCATGTAGATTCAACATGGAGGAGCCGGCACAGGCGATAAGGGACTGCGTGGCCCTTCTCACGAGAGCAGATTTCACACCAGATGTAGATACCCGTTGGGCCCAGAGTCAAGAAAACGACCTATCGCTTTGACATATGGCATAGAGCATATGCTCACGGCACTGTACCGCACACCCACCGAATTGCAAAGTTGCAAAGGGGGACAGAATCCGCGAGACCTGCCTGCTGGGGAGGACTGATGTGCCAATAGGCGGGAGATAGACACGTAACTTAGCATAGATGTGTAGTGCAGAGGAGTCTCACCAGATTTTTCCGAGAGATGGATTCTCCGTTTGAGGAATGAAGTGGCTTCCCGAACGAGTTGACGAAATCTACGCACTATGCGCTGGCGAAAATACCGAAAGAACCTCCTCTGTTTGTACCGTGTGTGGATAGGATTGCGGTGACCATAGCATAGAAGTGTAGTGCTGACGAAGCTTGCCAGACTTTTCTGGGAGACGCTTTTTCCGTTTGAGGAAAATGAAGTGCTTCCCGAACGGGTTGAGGAAATCTACGCAACATGCGCTGGCGAAAAGACAGAAATAACCTCCTCTGTTTGTGCCGTGGGCGTGAGTAGAATCGTGGTGATCTTCGGGATCTGGGAAGTGTTAAACTTGATGGACTAGACCAGAGCGTGAATGCCAACTGGCAAAACACGGTGAAACCAGGCAGTCGCCACTTATTCTGCTCATCTGTCTCCCTAAAAACCCGACTGAAGGTAGTATTTGACATCGACAGAGCTTGAACATTTCTGCTGGTGTTTTGTTCTGTTGCGGATCATCCACCATCACGAAACAAGCGCGAACAACCGCAACGATGCCGCTGGTGAGCAACACCGATGTGCTCTACCTTAGCAGGGCACAAAATGTGGGTGATCTCGCCATAGATATTTTCACTATTCCCAAGCTTGACGTGATCATAGATTGAGAATTCCTACAAGGCTGGGAACAAATCAGCGGCGCTGAAAGAGTGTTGGGAGATGCTCCAAGACCCATTCCTACCCTTCTACTACCGGGGACAATACCATCTCCTGTTGAGCGCGGATACCAAGGATCGCGTAAGGGAATCGAGCAAAGTTAGAAACGCGGACTAATGACCACTTCTCAGGTATTCCACGCCACAGAAGCACTGAAAGCATTCGAGTACGTACGAACGCACGACTCTCGAAATATTGATACTAACACGTCCCTGTTAGCCGGATGATGTGGCAATCGCCTGGCGACGCAAGCGTAGCCAGGTACATCCTCCATGCCAGGGAGGTTCTGATCGCCGCTGAGAAGGATGAGGCCAACGCGATCACGGCACGCGCTCACGAGACGGAGGTGCAATACGCTCTGCCAGAAGTCTCGATGGCGTCGAACAATGGAGGCGACCATGTCCAACCTCCTCACACTAATGCGGCCGATGGAGATGAAGCTGAGTTTTCTGTGGTGTTGCACCCGTCTGTAGATGTACAAGCATCTGAGCAGACCGAATTGTCCTATAGAGAAACCTTAGGATGCTACCAGTGGATTCAGGATGGCTCAACAGAGGAGCAGACGGAAGAGGCAGGTGTTTTAGTGCGCAAAATTCTGGATGCTATTACAAAGGCAGGTAGGCTAAATAGCTCCAAGGAGGTGACGGAGAGTTTGTGAGGGTTGTCTTCTGGAGGCATTAAGACTAGGTAGATTTTGTTTGATGTGCTATGAGAATGGAATGGATCTTCGAAAATTTTGCATGTATTCAAGTTGGCGTAGAGTCTAGAGAACATGAGATTTGATTTGGTGACATCGAGATGTGGGATGTGAAAGTCCGTGGAGTGTCGTTAGAGTATAGTGCAGCACGCTAGGAATTGGTCTTGGCATTCTGCACCATGAGGCTCGCAGCGCAAGTGAACACTCGATCGTTGAAGAATCTATCGATGGATATATTTGTTACTAAGTGAGAAACCTTTGACGTGCGCATTAAATTGGAGATCTCACAATGTAAGATATGACCGCCGATGATGGTTAGAAGTAAATTCTATTTTCATCTTCTTATCAACCAAAATCACCGCCTAAATAAGAAACACCACCCAAACCAAAAAAAGCCATTGCCCAAACAAGAACGCCATGACCTAAACAAAACACAGCATCAACTCAACGAAAACACCTATAATTCTGAGAATACGGCCACTGTAACAGACCGAGCCAACTGAAATGACTCCACCTATTGCTACTTGAACTACCGTGGGTCTTAGTCCTCTCATATCCTCCAATCTTTGCATAACCTGATGCTGACTCCTACGCCTGCCGGCGGAGTTGATAGTAAGCATCTATCTGGTTCCTTTCCCATTCCTCGTAGTCGTCCTCTTCTGCACCTGCCTCATCTTTCCCCCCCTTATACTCACGATTTTGGAAGTAGGCGGCTGCTTCTTCCTCCTCCCTCGCTACCCGTATTTGGTCTTTATCCTTGTTCTCCTTGATCAGATAGTAATCTTTGTCACCATCGCCTTCGATCAGATATCCATCTTCATCCTTGTCCCCCACAGTCGGATATCGGCGTTTGTCACCAGCTAACTTGTCCGCAATGTCTTTTCCATGGTTTCCATGGATGGCATCGTCGTTGGGGCTCTCGTTAGAGTCCTCGGCATGATGCTCCCTGGATCCTATACCCGAATTCAAACCTCCTTTAAGACCCTCCGCGTATTTATTCAGTGCTAAGCTCTGGCCATCGTCATTTAATGCGGGACCTTGACCATTGCCATTCAACGCTGACCCTTGACCATTGTGATTCAACCCTGGGCCCCGACCGTTGGGATTGGCCCGGTGGATGAAACTAGGGAGAGTTAGTGAGAATTTTGAGATTTAATTAAAATTTACTTACCGATTCACAAAAAGCCTCCCAACTAGTATGTACTTGTATCCTGCCGCGGCGTTGATAGTGAAATCGTCGTCTGCTGCGCTCTGTAGCAAATCTTTCTTAGAGGACTTCCACCAATTGGCGACAACTGCGATTTCGCCCGCGAGAGGTAAGACCCCGTAATGGTTAAAGGTAAGGTGAGCCTGTAGCTCCCTTTTCGTAAAATAACCCAAAACCACAACTCCTGCTTTGATACATTCTGACTCCAGCCTTTCCATCGTCATCTCGTGGTGGTCGAAATTGGGCAGTGGTGCTACAAGCGCTGGTTGTGCTATTTGCGCTAGTAGGATTGGTTGTGCCGGTTCCGCAGACGACATGGTGTGTCCCAACAAGTGGAAATTCTGAGAGGCGTTAGAGATTTGGGAAGAGTTGGGGTAGGTTGGTAGAGTTAAGGAAAGGAGCTGAAGGGAGGTCAAAGGAGTCGACGGGAGTTACGGAGAGTTGAGAAGGGGTTGAATCGAGCTGGAAACAAGAGTTGAGGAAAGTTGATGCGAGTTGAGCAGAGTGACAGAATTTAGAAGGAGTCGAGGTTAGATGGAGAGTTGGATGAAAAGTTAGCTTGGAGTTTTGGTTAGAGTTTTAGTTAGAGCTTGGATTGGAGTTATGGTTGGAGTTGTGGTCAGCGTCTTGATTAGAAATCTGTTGGAATCTCAAAGCAGAGGAGTGCAAGAATTAGGACGTTGGTCATCACATAAATAAGCCAGGCTATTTGGGTTGCGTTACTATGCACCTTTATCATCCTCCTTTCAAGTCTTGGGTACAAAGATCTGTGATGAAACTTCTGTTTGCTCAAACGGCGTAAAGAATCAGTCCACAAGGAATCGAAACTTGATGTAGATTATAGAAGATATGATTATTTAATTTAAACTTGGTTGTCTTGTCTCTGAACTATTATACGCGTTCCTCTTTCGAAGTTTAGCCGCCTGCAATGAAGATCGTGAAAGGATCACGAAGCATGACTCGACTGTCCACAAATCAACTGACTTTAATGATTAATTAACATTATTTCGCACTTCCTTGCTGATTACTGAAGCATTCTAGTCTAATTAGATCATCCTCCCATGTCCATGTGACTGATCCCTTTCGTGCTTGAATACCGCTTATTCCCGCGTAATCGGTGGCATGATGACGGCAAGAAGAGCAGGTATATCTTCTGGTATTACTCTACAGCGAAGAGATTATATTAAGAGGTACAGAGATATGTTGATGGCATACACAAAGAACTAGACATATGTAACAAAAAACAAGCGGAAACGATGTGAGTATGAATGTTATGAGATTCTAATGCTAAGACATGTTTTTTTTTATTAATTCCTTTTAACTTGCTGTATTAGTCCTAGAACTATGTAGCACGGCTAGTGCTAGAAGAGCACTAGCGGGTCGTTTAATTTTATACGTAAAAAATTCAAATTCGATTATATTTCAGTAGAATATTAGGGGTCTAATCCCTAGTCTTAAAAGACGTCAAAGGGGCCCCGAGGTTAAGACATGTGTTAAAGACCCTATTTCGTGTGAAATTGTAAAAAATAGAAATTAGTCAGCAGCAGATGATCTTTACAGATGGCAAGGTACACAGGCTAGATATGCTAGTACAGACAGGGAGGCGCTTATCAATTTGTGGTTTTACTGGCGTCGTGGGGTCTCACGCGCGGATCGATTTTATGCAGATGTTGAGACCAACTCAGCAAACGACTAATAGACTAATAGTAGCATTTTCCCTTTGACAACGTACCTCAAACCATTCAGATATGTGCATAATATCTCATTCAATAGAGGAAGACGCTGTGTTTAACAGACTCAACACTAAGTCATTGTTGATGGACCCCTCTTTACAGGTTTCCGTCAATGCATGTTTCTAACCGCGGCAACGCGAGTGTTTGGAAATTTTGCTTTCATACAATCTGCAAGATTAAAGCAAGAAGTCTTTTTAAATAAGCCTAGCAAACAGTCTCGTGTATCGCACAAAGAGACCATTGAACGCACCCTTCCGATCCCATCGTCGACGACCAATCACCCTGACGCTGATAATGATTCATTCAAATGTTTTATTGATTCAGAAGAAGGTATAGAGAGGCTATCTGCTGACGATTCACATACCCTTTTCAGATAATCTATTCCGTTCTCCCCGATGTAACACGAGCAGGCGTGCATTCTTCTTGACGAAAGACAAATGCCGTGAGAAAGGAAAGATCTGCACCAGCCCATCTTTGTCATGACATTGAATGCGGTCACTCTGAATGATATTATTCAAGCACCAAGGCCAGTGTGTCACTCAGCATACAGATATATATCAGTAGCAAGGAAGCGACTCTTCTCATGATGAATGCTCAAATTATCTCATCATCTCATCCTCCTTCCCTTCCACAAATCCACTTACTTTCAACTACCACCGCATTCTAACGCTCAAAATGGACGATGCCAATACTACCCTTCCACTCAGAGTCTCTGGTCGAGCTACCGAGATGCCGTCGCCCTCCGTGTCTGCGCCTGCCGCGATGCTAGAGACCTGGTTGATTATCGGCTCCTTCAGTGCCTCACTTCGCCACTGATTTAGGTATAACGCTAACATATTTCAGATCTTAGTATCATGGGCGGAAAGAATTATCCAGATTCAGGCGCTCATGCCTATAGCAAGTTCACTTTCCGCCGCGAACCAGTAAACCAGGTCCGTTCTGTACCTTTGTCCTGATCGAGACAACATCTAATCTTCTCACAGTGGGACACCAACGCAATCATGATCATTAACAAAGCTAATGACCAGCTCGCTGGCTACATTCGAGCTCCCATCGCCCGCAAGTTAGCTCCATACCTTGTATATCTACCCACTGTCTCAAGAATCGTGCCTCAAGTGCTGATAGTCTGTAGGATGCCGCCACCGTTAAACTGACAGGCACATCGGTTCGCATGGCTGCTTGGAAAGGACA